>OVBI01001170.1:0-40315 GCA_900406495.1 Sisymbrium altissimum | reverse complement strand
ATAGTTTAGAGTTTATGGGCTTTGGATTTAGGGTTTAAAGTATATTATTTAGTGTTCAAAGACATATAACATTAATATTTATAGATAATAAACTTATTAACCGGTTACGTTCAAATTTTTCTAATTAGTTAGGGCTTACCCATAGATAATAAAATTATTAACTGGTTATGCTCAAATTTTTCAAATTAGTTAAAACTTACTTTTAGGGTTTAAACTTCAAAGTTAGGATTTAGGGTTATAATTTAGGGTTTATGGGCTTTGGATTTAGGGTTTAAAGTATATTATTTAACGTTCAGAGACGTACAATATTAATATTTATAGATAATAAAATTATTAACCGGTTATGTTCAAATTTTCCTAATTAGTTAAGACTTACCCATTTATGAATAATAAAATTATTAACCGGTTACGTTCAAACTTTCCACATTGGTTAAATCTTACCTTTAGGGTTTAGATTTCAAAATTAGGGTTTAGGGTTACAGTTTAGGGTTTATGGGCTTTGGATTTAGGGTTTAAAGTATATTATTTAACGTTCAAAGACATATAACATTAATATTTATAGATAATAAAATTATTAACCGGTTACGTTCAAACTTTCCAAATTGGTTAGGACCTTCAGAGTTAGACTTCAAGGTTAGGGTTTATCTCAAGTGTTGCATTTTTTAACCGGCTAACAATCTTGTTATACACTCGTGTTAGCCAATATAAATTGCGAATGGATCTAAGATTTGAGAAGATCAGATCTGAATAAAATCGAAAATTACAAAAAAAAAAAATAAAAAGAAAATTCAACATACCTGAAAAAAGCATTGCATTTTTTAGACTGCTAACAATCTTATTATACACTCGTGTTGGCCAATATAAATCGCGAATGGATCTATGATTTGAGAAGACCAGATCTGAATAAAATTGAAAATTGCAAAAAAAAAAAAAAAATCAGCATACCATAAAGAGCATGTAAAACAGAGAATATAGCTTCGAAGGCATTTTCTCTTTATGATTCTAGCTGAATTTTGTCATCAATTGCATTTGAGAACTTTGTGTGTGAGAATTGGTGAAAAACTTGTTTGAAAGAAAGTTAAAATCTAAGAATGATGAATATGATCGTGAATAGATGATAAATAAATGGTAAAGAAGAAGAACTAAAAGAAACTGCAGAAAAAAAAAAAGTGCTGGAAAAAACTGCAGAAAAAAAACTGCAGGTGAGTATGAAAAAATGAAGATTAAAATAGATTAGCTTCTGTGTATGTGTACATATATATAACATGGTATATGTAGAGAATGGACAAATCGTCATCTCCCCTTGATTGACAAGACAGTAAACCCAATTTCAGACAATTTTTTGGTATAGCGCTAAATATGTTTTCTACACCCGATTTCTAGCTAATTGACTCTTTTTTTTTTTTGCTAATGTTTATGAGTTTATGCTGTCTTTCTTAATCTACGTTTTTATGATATCATCTTCTTTTTCAAATAGTATGTTTTGTCTATTGTTTGTTTAGTGGTACTCATCTTATTATATCAAAATTAAAATTCCTTTTGTCAGAATCATATGATGCTTCTAAGTTAAAAGTTAATTATGTAAGAGTTTTTAACTTAATTCTATGTTCTTTAGTTATTTGAATTTTTTTTATTATTATATGTATTATGTTTTTTTATCTCTTTTTCTCATACCATGTTCATATCATATAACCTTTTTAGCTTTATTTTCTTATATGCTTTTCTCTTTTATTTTTTTTGTAGGGTTTTACATACTTTTTTAATGCTTTGGTAGTCTAAAATTATTCATCTAATTGTCTGCAAGTTAATGTTGTGTTTGCAGATCTATAAGGTGTTCCTTAGCCTAAACACGACAATCTCTCTTTTTTTTTTTTTACAGTTTTGAGATTTTTATTTTTTTTTTCTATATTGTGTTTCCAGGCTTATACGATGTTTCTTGTGCTATAAGTTAATCATGTAAGAGTTTTTACCTATTTCTATGTTCTTTAATTATCGATTTTAATGGTGTTTTTTATATTGTTATATGTATTATTATTCTTGATTTTTTTTGTTTAATTATCGTGTTTATATATTATGACTTTTTAGTTTTAGTAAAACTTCTTATTCTTTTCTTTTAACTTTTTTGGGTTTTACATATTCTCGAATTACTCATGTGATTACCTCTGAATTTATTAAACTCTTTTTGAGTTTCTTATTGTGTTTGCCATATTTTCATCATCAGTTACCATGTTTCTCTTTTGTGTAGAGAATGAAAAATAACCATTTCTAGATGGGTTAGTTATTATTTTGTGTCTTTCTGACCCAAAGTGTCTAAAAAAGGTTGGTTCATTGAATCGTATACAGATTCTTTTTTCCCGAATGACTACTATAGAGGAAAATATGATTTATATTCTAAGTTTTAATGTGTCCTCCATGTTTGACAGTTTTAATTCTCTTATCCTCTAAGAAAATATGTATTTCTCAACGTCCTTCTATCTTTTTTTCCTAGCGTATAAAAGATTTTGCTTTATACGGGAGATATATTTTTTTGAGTTTTGTTATTGTTACTCTTTCAATCTTATGCGATTAGTTTGTCTACTGGAGTTGTTAGAGGGGTTTGGTTTGATTTTTGTAAGTGTATAATTAATTATCTGATTTCTTTTGTCCCCTGAATTAGCTTTTGAAATTTCATAAAAACTACCAGTCATAGAATCTCTTGGATATCGATTTTTCCCCTTAGGTTTTAACAATGCTTTGTTTAGTTCTCAATAACTATTCTAATTCTTATATGATTCCTTTGTTTCTTCAGCTTTTTGTATACTGAAGTTCAAGTTTGTAAATACAGATATACTGTCCAAACCCAAGGTGAGTTCGTCGAGGAGTAGAAATCCCAGATCATGGAGAAGACTTATATCAATCGAATCCCTCCTGCATTTACCACTCGACAAGCCTTGCCTGAGTCCTGTATGTGCAAGATGAGAGAAGCAATGGAATTGATGGTGGGTCTTTGGGAACAATAAGGAGGCTGAGGAAGTAAATGTCTCGGAGACGGTGAGGAGGGGAAAGAGAAGGCGTCATGTTGAGGAACTTAATAAGAGATTTTGCTGAAAGCAGAAGAATTAATGGGAACAGAGTTGATGGGGATTGAGTCTGAGGATGGAGAGGTTCTTGCGGCAAGGTTGTCGAGAATTATTGGTTTTCTGGTTCCGCTAGGGCCAACGATGGCTAGAATTTCGAAAGGATGAGAGGTTAAAATGTTCTTGCATAGGATGTAAGAAGGTGGCTCTGCTGCAAGCAATAGGAACGGGGAAAGAAGTTTGGCGTAGGAAATGAAAGAGGTGGTTAGAGTATTTGATTCCATTTAGGGATGGATGTTTAAAGAATGGAGAAAGAAGTATTGTTGTAAGAAGAATTTATATACGCGTAACATTGGAATGTTTTTGTATTTTATTATGATAATAATGACAAAAAGAGAAATTATGTCTTATAGTATATTTGTGTTGAATTAATATGTCTTCTCCTATAATTTTTGATTTTGTGTTCCATTGAGCTGATCTACGTCCTTGTGGACAAGGATGCAACAACTATGCAGTGGCGAGACAAGTATAATATTCAGATCAGATTGGCTATTAAAAAAAAATTTAAGAAGAGATCATAAAATGATTATCCAGTGATAGAGACATTTGTAAGGTGTGGATCCTAAAAACAAAAATCCATATACTCTCATGACTAGAAACCAATGATTCCATTTCTGCTACAAAGGAGAGTCCCAAAAACGGTGTGTTAAAGGATGCCTTGATTCCTCTGTCCACGCCCAGGACTACTAAGAGGTCTGCGATGGTTTTTTGATGAACATGGAAATGGTAATGCTGTTGTTAAGAAGACACCGAAGAAGGGTGGGGGTTCATAGATCAGCGTTGCCCGGGATTCGAGAACGGTAGATGTTGGTTTAGATTTTTAAAACTACTTTTTTGTTCTTTTTTTTTCTTTTTGCGAGCCTGATATGCTCTCATTTTAATACTGAATTGGGTTTTTACTCCACTTTCCCTGTTTGGATCACTGGCTCCGTGAAAATCTTACTTTTATAATTATTTGGTCTCCATTAGAGTTTTGAGTATTCATTATTTAGTCACTGCAATTATCTGAGAGACAGATGACTGTTTGATGAAATCTAAGAGAATACTAACTGTTTTATTGTTTTGTTTGGACACGAGTTGTAAGAAATTAATTGACAAAATAGTAGATATACCTAAATGCTCTGTGTATATTTTATTACCGAATGATATATGTATCCATATAATAGAGAGTGCGATGTGCATCAATTTTTTTCCGGACAGTTGTATTACTGACTAAAGATACGAATATCAGGGTGCAAAGTCGGTGATTACCTTCATCGCCTGAAAAATATGTTCAGTTGCTGAATATATTACCGAGAAAATGACTTTTATCTGTAATATATATGATGTTCATGTGTATATCCTTGTTAAGAATTATTATTTATTTTGTATATATATGTATATTATGTATATTATTAAATATAGTTATTTAGCTTTAGCATCTATTCTATAATGTACGGGTTTTTCAGTTTATATATTGGAAAATTTCATAAATAAACGTAGATTCAGTAAAATTCGTATTTACTTTATTGATTCATATTTATGGTCTATGTATATCTCCTAATTGATAAGGTATATATATATACCTACCATGTGGACGAGTTTGGTTTCATATCCGATTGTACGTGTGTTCTCTCAACCCTAACGCTTGGTTAGTTTGTTGTCTATCCATCTATGATGAATGCATTTTTCATGTTGTTGCGTCTCTCTTACCTGTTTATTTTGTTTGATGTTACATGAAGTCCTCTGCGTTTTGGCGAGATATGAACATGGACATGTTACCTTTCCATCTCCCGTGCCAGCAATCTTCTATTTTTAGCAAGGAAAACGATAGAAAAAATAAGTATCAACATTATTTACTGATTTGGATCTTCATCGTGTCGTTTATATTAATTTTTAATGAAAAATAAGTATTGGATTATAAACAATAATATATTTTTTTCTATTTTGTTATTATTAATAAATATAATTACGTCGATGGCTACAACTTGCGGCGGTTTCTAGCAGCTTCGGTGGGAACTGGGAAATCTCAAATCTGATTATTTAGAGCATATTGATGGGATATTTAACCGATGGGGCGATTTCATTTATTGAAAGTAAAACGAAACAGACCATAATGTTTTTCTTTTTAAATGAAGGCTTAGAAATAAATCCTAAAAAAAAAGAAAAAGAAGGCTTAGAATTTAGAGGTAAAGGTGTTTCTTTTCACTATATTTTTCTAAACAGAATAAAGATTGAAGTCGTTGTAAATACTTTATATTTTACCATTTTAAAAGTTAAAATGTTATCATAATTTAATTTCTTTTTTTCTCTAAAACCTTAGAGGATTATCACCGCAAAGTTATTAGATAGTTTCTAAAATTAAAAATAATATAAAGTATTGAAAAAGTAAAAAAGAGAAATAAACAACTCTCTCAAAGGTTCTCATCTTAGAACCTTTCACAAAAAAATAGAAAAACCCTACTATGAGTTGTTACTCAATTATTAGTTTAACTCTTAAAAAAGACTAAAAATAACCAGATAATTATAATATTATTATTTTTATTCTTTTAAGAAACTAAGAATGGATTTCAGTATTGCTAATGATCTTATCAGCCCATTTTTTTAACTATTTTCACCAGTAATCAAATAGTATTGTTTTGGGAAAATTCTATATCAATACATCATCTTAATTTTAATTAGAATTTTAATACACCATCTTTTAAATACATAATTTAATATATTAATTAATTTTTTTATCACAATAATATATAAACTTTTAAACTTATCTATTTAACACAATATATTTAACGTTGGTTAACTGTAGTTAAATTTTTTTTCTTTTTAAATTCATATATAATAATATTTAAATAATAAAAACAACATATACAAAAATGTTGAAAATATAACGACCCAAAACCCTTGGGCGCAGAAAGCCCAATTAACTTTCTGCAGAAACCTTAGATATCTGATACAAAAAGCTTCTTTCTCTTTTATTTTTCTACAAAAATTTTCCAGAAGCGAACCTTTACCAAAATCAATCTGTCGGAGTGTGTTAAAAGCAATTTCTCGCAGCCATCGCGTAAATCTATCAGTGCGTCACAGTATCCGAGTCAAAGGTAATCTCAGAAACTGAATTTTGATGGTTTTCCCTACTTCTGTTCAGTAAAACCTTGATAACCTTCTAACCATTTCGAATCTCCCAAATCCAAGATGAGCATCGGATTCAGAACGACGAGGCAAAGACGAAAACTGACCCAAAATAGAAGCAAAACTAATTGTATTTTAATTCGAAAGAATATATATATACTACATAATAAATCTAAAATTGAATAATGGTACTTATCTAAATTCTTATACCAAAAACATGTTTAATAAGTTATATAATATCTTAAAATTATTTAGAACAATCTTTATTTTCATGAACACATATAGTTGATGAAACAAATAAAAACTTATAAATAAATATAAAATAATATTAACCCATAATTTTAATTTAATTATTTTGTAAATATTCATATTGCTATTATCTAGTAATTGTTTACAAAATTAACCACGTACACAATAGAGTCTATTGCTATTAAAATATTTTGTATCATCAATGCACATACACAATAGTTTGCTATGAACGGTTTTCTTTTCCTATCATTGTATCCTAACTAAAAAATATGGCTCTGACGGCTGCAAAGGATGATTTTAGGGTTTCGAATGTTGCGGATCGGGATGCAATGATGGAGGAATTCGGAGAGAATCAAAAGCCCCCAGGAGACCCTCTTAATTAATGCTCTGGGTTCTAGAGCGAGGAAAGTTACGGGATGTAATGGTGGTGGTATGCCGATACCGGAGGATACGTATGCAGACAAGTTTGTTGAATCAAGAATCAGGTTGGAGTATCCAAATGGTGAGGATGGAGAGCCAGTTATTAAAATAGATAATGGGGTGTTGGAAGCTAAGAATGGACTATGGAAGATGTGCATGATTGTTAAGGTGCTAGGGCGGAACATAGCTTTACCAGTTCTTAGTAAGAGAGTACGGGAGATGTGGAAGCCCCGTGGGGCAATTTTTGTAATGGATCTCCCGTGTCAATTCTTTATGATTGATTTTGAGGTTGAAGAGGAATATATGGCAGCATTGACGGGGTACCATGGAGGGCCTTTGGAATTATCTTATGGTCCGAGATCGGCCCTCGGAGTTTGACCCACTACAGTATGAGATAGTGACAGCGCTAGTTTGGGTCAGATTGTTGAAACATCCCGGTGAATTGTACCATAAAGCAATCCTGATGGGGATCGCTAAAGGTTTGGGACGAGCATTAAAAGTCGACTTAACAACGATCATTGTGGAGAGGGAAAGGTTTGCACGAGTGTGTGTGAAAGTTCATCTTAAGAAACCACTGAAAGGAACAGTTATGAGTAATGGTGAAAGGTATTTTGTTTCATGCGAGGGATTAATAAACATTTGCTCAACCAGTGGAATGTTTGGACATCTAGTTTATCCATTCTCGACTGGTATGGCAGAACTACGTTCCAGACGGTGAATTTGGCAGCAAGTGTGAATTGAAGTGGAAATCAAATGGATGATGGCTTTACTCCGACTAGGCAATCAGGGAGGAAGAGGGTGGATCGGAGGATCACGGTGGCTCCAGTGGTTGGTACTGGGAGAACAGATACGGGAAAAATCACATAATTTACTGGATGTGGGAAAGATTAAAGATCCACCGAATACTACGATATCTAACAGTTTTGGAAGCTTGAGTAAAGAGAGCGAATCTCTAGAATCGGTGGAAGAGACTATTACACATGGAGAGAATAAAGATAATGAATATACAAAAAATATTTTTGGAAGAGGAAAACTTGTAGTTCAAAGGAAGGGTATGATTTTTGGGGCCCGTACAGATAAAAGTAAAAGTTGACCCCGGGCTTAAAATAGCTGAAGAAAAGTGGGCCTCCAGAAAGGACAGTATTGGCATCCAGCCATCATCCTGTAGATTTTCTTTCATTTATTAACTTCATAGAAAAAATTTGGATATAATTCAAATCCAATTATGTCCACAAAATTCATAATTTGACAAGTGGTGGTGTTGGACGTGGGCCCGGGATAGAAGGATGTTGGACGTGGGCCCGGGATAGGAGGATGTTGCACGTTGGCAAACAGACATGGTATACCATTAGCTTGAGGAGTATTGGAATGCATTAGCGGTGCGTTTGGGAATATCATGTGAGGCCTGTTTTGCTTGGAACTTGGATTTGTAGCAGCCAAAACCCTCTTTGTATGCACAAAAGTAAAAGTGTTGTTGTTCAAATAAAAAAAGAGAGTCCTTTTATAACAATTTGCTCCTTAAATCAACAGGATTCATAATTTAAAGCAAGAGAAGAGTAAAAGGAGACTAACCTGCTGGAGTACCGTGACGCTCTCCTTTGGTGTCTTTCTTGTATGCGTAAGAGACAATTATTTGACGATTACACAGATATTGTCCAGTCATTGCCTGCAATATTCATTGGATGTGAGTAGAGAATTAATGAATGTGAAATATGTTGGGACACATTCTCGTAGCCAAGTTTATAGAAATGATAGTCATCAAAGTACAAATAAACAGGGAGTTACCTCAAGAGCAGCATCAGATGCCTCAGAGGAGTCATAGCTTATGAAACCGAAACCTCGTGGGTTTCCTGTGTCAGGATTTCGCAATCTGTAGTGAAAAAAATTCGGAAAATCAGATTTGAAAGTGTAAACGAATGGTGTATTACAGTCAAACTACAAATAAGATGTCTAAAAGGAGACAAAGATTCCACCTTAGGATTAGTAACCACACCAAATGCCATTAAAGTATCGTACAAGAGCTTTTCATCCACTTCGATCAGCTATTGCTGTTAATTAAAGTACCAATATTTCAGAGTATTATTACCATCCAAGATATATATACTTACAAGGTCAAGGTTTCCAATGAAAAGGTTAGCACCTACATCCAAGGTCTTCTTCTTATCTTGAGATACCTGAAACATATTTTAACCAGGAGAACATTAAAATATTAGCAACAAAGTATCTTCATCACACAAGAGTTAGTAGTTCTCAAGAAATCATTAGAAAGTGAAAGATAGGATGCAATTAAATAATGAAAGTAACATAAACAGTTTTTTATACATTCTTTACAGTTATAGAATGCCCATAGATACTAACCATATTAAGAACCTTAATTGCCTGCACAAAACATCAATAAATATGTAAACAATGTGCCCAAAAAATAAGTTTTAAAACTCTTCAAGACTCAAAAGAAATACTACTTACATAGTTAGCATCTTCCTCGCTACCGAACTCAACGAATCCAAATCTTTGTTGATGATTTGTCACTCTATCTTTCGGGACATTTACACTAATTGATGAAATCCTTAAAAAAATCAGAGAAGCTTACTTCAGGATTTTGTTTGATTTAGATATCTCGATTATGAAGTTTTCTTTGGTACGAAACTTCATAATGAAGTCAATGTAAAAATTAGGGTTTTAGCTTACCAACGGGACCGGCTTATGGAAAATTTCCCAAAGCAACTCTTCAGAAATTTAATATTCAAAGAAGAAAACTTAGTCAGCTTAACTAAATATATTCAACTAAATCACAGAGAAGAGAAGAGTGACATATAAAGTTCTTGAGAGAGAAATAAAATACAAGAACCTGAGGTTGGAGTTCGATTGAGAATATAACTACTGATTTTGTTTTAAGGGTTGACTTCATTAATCCCCATAAACTATCTAACCCCATAGTTATTCCCCCTAAACTTTTAGCCTCATCATTAATCCCTCCAATGTTATAGATTTCTAATTAATTCCACATAATTAATTAATTAACAAATTGCGTTTAGTTAACTAAAAACGCGTTTACTAAATTGCGTTTACTCAACCCATGTCAAATCAAAATCCGATTCAACCCGTAAATTAAAAAAAAATAACCAAGAAGTGAAAATCAATTAGGGATTATAGTTCATGTGGTAAGGTATTTTCCTGGGAGATTGGCTGTTCTGGGAAAGTAAGAGAATAAGGTTGCTCGTAGAGTGAGGACGAAGACTCGATTTCAGGTTTGAGAGACAATCCTTTTAAGTTTTGCGAGATAGAGATATCGATGCTCTGTTTGCTGAGTGAGAAGACAAAATCTTGGAGATAAAAAAGAGAATGAAGACAAGAAAGATGGCATCAAATCTATAAGGTACATCGTATTTTTTAAAGCTTATTTCTGGCTTCAAATGATATGTCTTCCACAGAGCTTATTTCTGGGTAACTTAGAACTTGATATGTGTTAACTTATAAATTATTGGTAAAGGTTTAGAATTAATTATCTTCAAAACATGATTAATTCTGGTTCTTGTTCAAGAAGAAAAACATAATCCAGAAGTTGAGGGGCTTAAGATTGGAGTATCTGGAGAAGCTGATTACTTGATGAACAAGAATGCTGTTGGTGGTAATCATTTTGTTCGAACCCTATTGGCAGGATTCATCCGAGTGGATTTTTTTATGGCTGGTGTCAAAGCTTTGGAGGCATATGCTGATTACATTTACTGCCTTTCTAAGCTGTGATCAAAACCACGTCCTAAAAGTTATAATCCACGTGTTGTTGCAAATTACTTTAATTATAGGGTGCATGTCCTTATTATGAATCACTAAATTATTTCAAAATAATATATCAGCTCACTTTACTATTCCTGTTAAAGTTGATTAATTGTATAGGTATTTTATGTGTTCATGATTGCTGCCATCAAATTACAGACATCAGCATCAGACAAAGACAAACAATATGTTTTTCTTTTTTTTTTTGTTGATTTTAACTTTTGATTTGGTTATCTCAATTACGTATAAAAGAAGATGAGGTTATTATCTGTAACATGAGTTTATTACACTGAAAATAGAGTTAACTTACTGAAATTTGAAAAAAAAAAGAGAGAATATTGAATCTGGAACTCAAAGAATTTATTTAAGTTACTGAAATCCTAACAAATAAAAAGAATTATATATTTTTATGCAAAAGCAAAATGTTCCCATTCACATTTTCATCTTCAGCATTCTCTGAATCTTTCTTATCACTTTCATATTGGTCTTTGTCATTCTCAAAATCCATGTAACAACAAAGGAACTTATCAAGGCAAACTCATACTAAGACAACTCTAAATGTCTAAGTATAATATGCAAAACAAGTCTAACACCTAAATTCAAATATCACATAAACACCGTAAAGAAAACACCAAAACACAAAATTTTATCAATTGCTATTTTCCATTTATTATTTTATATTCTGTAGAGGCAGCGTTAAACATAAAAATTATAAGAACAATGTCTAAAATTACCTAGCAAAACATTCATCTGTATTGTCCATCTTTATTGTCTTCACTCTCTTTTATATCTCCACAGATTTTGTTCTCTCTCTCAGCAAATAGAGCCCCGACGTCTCTATCTTACAAAACTCAAAAGGGCTGTCTCTCACACCTAAAACCGAGTCGCCATCTCTCACACCTGAAATTGAGTCGCCGTCTCTCACTACAACCCTGTTCTCTCACTCTTGCCCAGAACCGCCAATCTCTCCAAAATTTTCTTACGTCATAAACCCTAATCCCAAATTGATTTTCACTTCTTCGTTTTTTTTTAAAAAAAGTTTTATGGGTCGGGTCGATCGAGTCGGTTTTGGTTTGATATGGGTCGGGTAAACACAATTTCACAAACGCTTTTTTGGTTAATTAAACGCGATTAGTGAATTAATTAATTAGGTGGAATTAATTAGAAATCTATAACATTAGGGGGACTAATGATGAGGCCAAAAGTTTAGAGGGATTAAGTGTGGGATTAGATAGTTTAGGGGGACTAATGAAGTCAATCCTTGTTTTAATTATATTAAAATCAGACAAATTTCTATTTTTAAATTTAAATCAGTGGTGACTTTGGTTTGTTAAAATTCTAATACTAGGTGAAATCAATATAATTTATTTATAATTTTACTATATCTCAAAATACAAAGTAATTCAATTAACAAGTAATTCAAATACTTGGATGATATGATTACGTGCAAATATATGGACTTCCCTGATCTTTCCTTAATGTTCACGTGCAATCCAAAATGACCAGAGATAACCAGGCATTTACGGATGCACAATTTGAAAGCAGAAGATAGAATGTTGTCGGGTTTTAAGATGAAATTGGATGATCTAATATATCAAATGAGGAAAAAACATATATTGGTTGTCGTTAACGCTGGTATGTTGTTTATCGTTGGCTGTTTTCGATCGGTAGTGTTGTTATTGTTATTCTAAGAAATTATGTGCGTATGTGATATGGGTTTTCTTTTGTTGTGTTCGCTTTTTTCAGTTATTTATACGATTGAGTTTCAGAAGAGAGATCTTCCCCATGCTCACATAGTCTTTTTCATGGCCAATGACCACAAGCTTCCGACGGCCGATAAGATCGACGATATAATATATGTAAAAATACATGATAAAGAGTCAGAACCACATTTATACGAGGTTGTTGGAGACGTGATGATTCATTGGCCGTGTGGTGCCATTAATAGGGACAGTGTGTGTATGGCTGATGGGAAATGCACCAAATATTTCTTAGACAGTTCAGCCCAGTCACGAAAATAGATGATGTTGGGTATCCTATTTATAGGAGAAGAGAGGGTCGTAGATTTTTTTTCAAGAAAGGATTCAATTGCGACAACGGTTACGTGGTTCCGTATAATAAAAAATTAGCTCTTCGATATAAAGCTCATATTAATGTTGTGTGGTGTGTTCAGTCACGTTCGGTTAAGTATTTTTTAAATACATTCATAAAAGTTCGGATTACGTTCGAGTAAGGGTGACTGGTGATAGCGAGGACGACGAGATAAAAAAAAAAGTTAGATTGTCAAGGTTATTTTAGTTTGTCAAGATTATTTTAGGTTTGATAAGCATGAGGAAGGGTTGGCTAAAATTAGATTGGCTGCAGATCAATGATCTTTGATTACTCTGTATACTTATGCAATGTTGAAGTTTATACTAAGGGACGATATTACGCACCTCTGTCTGTTCACTAGGGAGTCTATTCGGTCAATCAGCTCTGATTTTGTAAATCGTCGAAGGGGAGGTTATCCTGAGCTACCTGCTTTGGTGGACATGAAGACCGTGTTTGAACAAGAGTTGCTTCATACAATATACACATTTAAGTGTACTCTTTACGATAGATGGTAATATTGGTCCGCATATGAGATGATAAGTACTGAAATGTGTGATCAATGTTTCTGGACGAGAGAGCTTGAGATATTTTTTCAATTCTTTGGTTTCATAACTTTCCTAACACTAGACATTGGTGATTATTGTTGGTTATTGTATTAAAACTTCTATATTATTCGATTATTGTTGGTTATTACATTATGACTTCTGTATTATTTTCCTTATTTATGTGCTATCATGTTTCATTTTTTGCTTAATTGTTCTTTACTAGACCAATATTTTCGTTTTAGATTGATTTCTATATTTTGTCTAAGTTTAGTAACAAATAGCAAAAAAAGAAATTATAATACAGAGGGTTACATTACCTGATTACTTTGGCTAGAAGTCCAATTATAAAAGCTCAGACAAAACAGACTGTTGTTGGGCTTCCGAATTTATTTTCGACTCAATATTGCTACGTTTTATTCATTAATAAAAATTTCATAATGGCCCGCGCCATTCAAAAATACAATATTTATCATTGCAAATCGAATGCATAAGCCATCTATATCTTAACGGGTTTGTCGATCAACACTACTCCACTAGATTATTGCTTCTATTTCAAGGTCGTATACACCAGTGTCATTAGGGAGTATATACTCATTACTTTAGTGTTATGGCATTGTCGGAATTCAAGCTTTGGTGAGTCGGTTTGTAGCTGGTTTGTTTTTTTGTTGCTGTTCATATTCTTCTGATAGAATTATAAGTGCTTCTGAAATTTTTCTTTCTATTAAGCTTTTTGTTTATGATTATTTCTATTATTAAATTCTATAAAACAGATGTCCTGATGGTATTCTATCCTCATATCATAGGATTTCGAACATGTTTTGGTATCATAACCTGGAAAATATATATCCTTAGGTAATATATTGATCAGGGGCGTAGGCGGAATCTCGATGGTTTTCTTTGAGCCGGACTTTAACGAGTTTGGTAATTTCCGTTACATTTGAGAACTAAAATGACAGGAATTTTTTATATACTAATACTTGCTTTTAATTTTAGAATTGTGTACAGTTTAGTGTACGTTTTGCTAGGTTCTGATCTATTTTGTTTTGTACTTACTCCCTCAACAAGAAGGCCTAAAAAATTGACGCCGAGAGCATCTCTGATCAAGTAGTTTGTTTTCATTTTTGTTGAACTCTTTGTTGTTTTGTTTGATTTTGAAGACTTCAAAGGAGTGGTGTGCTCCTTAGAAAGAAGTATACTGATCTAATATCTTTTTACTTTAAGTCGCAACATATTATAAAATTCCCAATCACCTTATCTCTTAGTAAACAATACCCAAATTCATAAAAGTCATTTTATGGTAAACTATAACTGAATAGAGTATATTTTCAAGAATATTAATAGATAGTCTCAAGCTACATTAAGGATAACAGCGACCCGTGTAACAGAGAAATAACTTTATTCATGTTTTTTTTTACTTTGTTGTTCTCACACGTTGACTTGTGTGTTTAGTCTGAATGCATTGTGTTAATGTGCGAAAGTATCATCGACTACTGCTTACACTGTTCTGATGGCATTTCGTGTATGAATTTGATCGTTAGGGTTGGTGATGTTCCTTTTATTTCTTTTAATAAATATTGAAATTTTAGTGAACTTTTAAATATATTAAGTAAATCGTATGTAATCAGATTAAATGCAAAAATTCTAATTCAGGGATCCATTATATACACTTACTAACAGAGTAAATGTCGCATAAAAGAAATATCATTTGTAGTTAGAGTTGGATTCTATCATTTTGAGTTTTGCATTAACATTTTATGTTATTTTATAAAATTCGTTGTATTTTCGATACAAAATAGTAGCAACATTATTTAATGATTTGGATCTTCATCTTTTTGTTTATATTAATTCTCAATGAAAGATAAGTACTGGCCCATGCATGGAAGAACCTTGGTCCACAGCCTCAGTATCTTAACAGCGATTGCCCATACTGTACCCACAGTAATTAGTTCTCTGACGGCGTCTCTCGGTACTCTGTGTTCCATGTAGACTGAATGGAGAGAAATTCGAAGCTGACTTCCTTCTTTGGAGAACTCTTCGACTGACTTTTGAAAAACACAAGTAAAAAAACAATTCAAGACGACGGTTTATCTAACAAGACATCGTTTTACATTTATCGAAACTTTTTGTGGTATAAATAATGTTACTTTTGTTGGATAAACAAAAAGTATAGTGAAATACTTATTTTTGCCTTTTCGTTGTTGTTTTAAAAAAATAACATGAAAACAAAAAATAGTATTGGTTGTAGATATTTATATCTGGTTGCATAGTATGTAGCTGCTGATACGTTGTTTGCTTGCGTCATGTATACATGTTGATTTGACGAATGCTCATTTTTACCATCTATTAAGGCAAAAGTAGAAAATTTATTGGCGAGCTATTCAGTGTGTCTTACCTAGAGATATAGTTTTTTAAGAAGAATAATACCTTTTCCTAAACACCTCTGTAGAGAAACATTTTGTGAGAGTTTAAGAAACCGTTTTTAATCATTTGGTAGCTATGTTCTCGAAACGATTTAGCAATTAGTATGAACGTTAAATTCATTTTTCTGTATTTATTTATTTGTGAAACAATGATTATTCGCATGAATAAACGGGATTGGGCCTATTTTGCAATTGGGCCTATTTTGTGGTCAAACGAGTCAGATAGTAGGCCCGGTGCTGAATAGACATGGAAATTATATCTTACTAGAAAATTACGGTTTTGAACAATTATTAATAATCCATTATTATATAAGTCGTTTGTGTATCTTGCAATATTGGCCTTGCGATATTGGTCTAGGGTTTGATTGTTTTTTTCCTTTGTATGTTCTTGATTTTAAACTTACACAAAAAGTGTATCTTAGTAGAGAATTCGAAAATAGATAGGATGTTATTGCCGTTTATGTATATAATATTCGTTAATTTTTTTCTCATTGTCCAATCCATTCTAAAACTGATAAAAGTATGTTATTACTGTTTCAGGTTTGGTTCCAAACGATTGAATGTTGAAAATACGCGCTATGTTGCTTAGGAAATTCGAGCATTTTGATGGAGTTGATAAGAAACTTGATTTTATCTTCGCTGACCAGGAGGTAATTATATATTTTGTTACTGATATATATTCGGAACGGGAACTTAGTTATTTATCTAAATTGTGATCAAAATAAAATTTAGGGCAACAAGATTCATGCTACGTTGAAAAATTGTACAACGAACCATCGTCTGAGAGAGCTTAGCGAAGGAGAGTTGTTGATTCTTAAAAACTCTAAGCTTCAGTGTGTACAGGGATATTTCAGACCAACCAATCACGATTACAAGATAATACTGGATTTTAAAAACATCAGTCAAAACTGTACTGTACCGTAATCCATCTAATTATTTCTCATTCGTTGGTTTTCGTGATATTCACAGTGGATTGTGTGATCGTCGATACTGCGTGGGTGAGTTCTCATGGGGGTGTTTTGGTGTTTTATGCTGCATGTCTAATCTGGTTTCGAAACGGCGGGGCAGATATTCCGTATTTATGTTATGAAAACGTAAATTTATTAATTGGTGGATGTGTTCTCTACAGATTTGATAGGTCAGGTATTCAGTATTGGTAGTTTTTTGTATCGGTCGGCGTGTCTGGACTATCGTAACAATTGGGGTGATGTGTATATGGAACTTCATGACGGAATGTAAGTATTTTACATATAGAGTTGGTGCATGCTAATATCTCAGCTTTGCATTCTAACTTGGTTATTGTTGACGTGATGGCAGGGGTGAACGTTTCTCTGTTCTCATGATCATGAAGCGTGATTATTCTGATAGCATTGTGAAGGATATTGAATGCTGTCGTAGCAATGTTGTCATCTATGTTATCCGATTTGCGAGAATTTTGAAGACGAGTGGTGTTTGTGAAGTTATGACTGCTTACAATTGTACCCAAATTTTTATAGACCCACCTTTTTCTGAAGCCAATGATTTTTATTGTCGTATTATCCAAACAAGTAATTGATATCAAGGTGATTTCATTCCATATAATGTTCTGATGTTTAGGACCTATGGCATTTTAGTGTTCTTATTTTTTAATAATAGTTTTTTTTAGAAAGGTGATCGATAGTAGTTGATTTTTATTGCCGGGTGGACGTTCGGGAATTCGAGACGGGATTTGTCGGGAACGGGACGGGATCGGGAATTTTGGGAATAAAAAACTTGTCCCATTTATGTCCCATTTAAAATTTGGGACGGGATCGGGATAGAACGGGACGAGAGCGGGATGGGAGCGGACGGGAACGGGGTTTCTCATTTTAAAAAAAAAGTTATTTCAAAATTTAAAATAACTTGAAAATAACATGTATTTTATCTATTTTCAATTTATTATCATATATATTCGAATTATATAATAAAAAGTATTAGATAATATTTTATATATATGAAAAACTTGAAAATAATAATTCATTTAAGATAAAATAAACATATAAAATAAGCAATATGACTTAAATATCTAAATTCACACTATAATCTAATAATATATTTATATAACTACTTATGATTTTATAAAATATGAAATTATATAACTATATAATAGTCGATTTCGGGAATTTTGGGAATTTCGAGATTCCCGATCCCGTCCCGTCCCGTCCCGTTCCCAATCGGGAATCAGACTTTGGTCCCATATGGGAATACGGGAAATATATGGGACGGGAATTCGGGAACGGATACGGGACGGAACGGGACGGGTCGGAATGGGACGGGAATTATGCCCACCCCTTAAAAACCCTTCAAATTTGAATTGGGTTTCGTTTGTGTCTGATGAAGAAATATGATGTTCAGTGGACAAAAGATTGAGCTTTGTTGAGTTTGTCCCATATTTGGTACAGTTGTTAGGTCAGGTCATGTGACACTGAAGTGTTACCTTGAATTACATGAAGGGGTTAACTCCATAGATACCAACACATGTATGGACAGACTTTTGGGGGTGAATTGATTGGTGATGGTTTTAAAAAACCATATATATTATATAGAACTATATAAACTGCAGTACAATAAGTCATGGGATATAGATTGTAGAAAGGAGAAGTTGTTTATAAATGGATTTATTGTTAATAATTATATATTTTTCTTACCTACATGTTGTAAAATAGAATATTAAGAGGATCATACACTTGCCTATTATATTGCAAAATAATGTTTTTTTTTTATGGGTAGTGGTGTATGGTAACAAAATCTATAAAATTATAAAATACGGCAATCAGAGCTATATATATTTTTCATAGAAAAAATATCGATCCAGTCAAAATGTATTTTGTAAAACTTTGACTTTTCATAATTTTAGTTTCAGCAGCATCTACTTGATGATAGTACTGATGGTTGTTTGACTATTTTATGAATATTTAGATTCAGATTGTTAGATTAGACATATATTGAAGTACGTATATGCAAAAAGTATTTTTTTTTCTCCTACGAATGTTATGCATTGTATGTTATAGGTTGAAAAATTAAAACAAAAAAAAAATTACAAAAAACAAAAAAAAAAACTACATATTGAAGAGAGATACTCGGCTAATTATGTCCTTTTTATCTATATTGCGTTTGGCAGAAGATTTGATGGATTCCTACTTAATTTATTGTCATTTATAGCACGGTTTATCTAAATCAATATTGTCGAGACGTCATGTTTTTAGGTTTATAGCCATCTAAACCCGTAAATTAAAATTTATAGGTTTATATCTATCAAAACATCACGTTTTTTTTTTATAAAGTGCACTATTTAGTTTCTTTTAATACTAGAGGCTTCTGTCATCCTTTTGTCAATTCTCTCTAAACATTTCTTTGGCAAACGATCATGAGTGGGGATAATCTGTTGAACGAATTGCATTCAGACAGATCCGATTGGAAAATCGTGGTGAATATTTCAAAATGGTGGGACAAAACCGATTCCGATGGCCGTACATGGATTGATTTTGTTTTAGTCGACGAAGAAGTAAGATTGTGATGAAATATTTTTCGGTAGATTATGATGTTTGGTAGTCTTGATTACACTTCCTAAGTTTTTTTGCGTTTATCATATATTAGGGTACCAAAATCCTCGCCCTGTTGGGAATCGTTTTCATTTGTATTATAAGCATGTTTTGCAAGAAGGACTGTGGTTTGAAATTGAAAGATTTTATGTGAGTCGTGTCTATCAAGGAATCACTACGTTCAACCTGATTACGAACCGCTACAATATCTTTTTCAATCAAGATACGATCGTCCGAAGCATTAAGTCTATCCCAGACAATCGTTACTGTAACTTTGTAGAATTTGAATCGATCGTTGGTGACAAGTGTGTCAGAAATTATCCCGTAGGTGAGTCTAAATTGATAATTGTTTGATATTCCAATTGTATGTTTGATGAGTTTAATATTTGGAAATTGATGCATTTTGTTTAAAGACATATCTGATTGGTGTGATCGTTTCGGTGGCGTACTCCAAACCTTACATAGAAAGAGAGGTAGTCAAAACGTCAATTTGGTTTCGCCTTCGAAATTACAAGTAAGTTATTCTGGTGTTATAAAGTTCTGTTATTTTCTCGTTGCTTACTCATTTAAAAATTCATTGTAGTGATATCATCCTGGATTGTGCTGCTTTTGGTGATCTAGCCGAAATCTTCTATAGACAGTGGTCCTCTATGTCTAAGCAAAAGATTATATGCATGCTAAGTGATTGGAGGATCGTACGCACGGGAGGTTAGTTTTAAATAAATTTGATTCCAGTGATGTCCTAGACAGCTAATGCAGATTATATAACATTTTAGGTGAGAATGTCATCCAAGATGCAGGAGGGATATCGAGGTTTTGCTTTGATCCAGATATCACCGAGGTCGCCAGTTTTCTTTACGTGTAAGTTAGAAGAGGTTTAAGTGTTTTGTAATTATGTGAATTTATACGATTTCTTGATGCTGACTTTCTTCAGATTTTATTCAGTGATCACCTGAATGACAAGGTCAAGAAAGCTGTTGCCAAGGAGCTTCCGTTTCTTTAAATTATTTTAATGTTTAAGACTATATTATGATTTAAATGTATGAACTTATATTTTTGAGGATTGATGGTTGTGAACTCTTTAGCATTATCTATTTTGAGTCTTTGAACTCATATTATATTAATTATCGTCTTCTTGTGATCATAAGAATTTTCATATGTACTTTTATAATTGTGTTTTGGTGTCGTGAGATAATAGTTACAGAAGCAATAGTAACAAAATTTAAAGAGATCCCTTAATGTCTTTAGTTTAATGTGAGCAATTACTATTGGAGTATTGATTAGGTTTAATGTAAACTACTTTATAAATAGAAAAAAAAAATAATGCTATTTTTTTTAATGAATTCGGTTTCAAAAACAACAAACAAAAAAAAACAAAGATATTATATGTATTCATTTCTGTTTTCAAAAGAGTGTATAATTGGTTAATAAGTTATCATTGCAATACTCTATTTGTTATTAAATTATAATGATTTAAAAAGGCACAACTGGTTTCGAAAAGTCACTAAGATAATATTTAACCCCTTTCACATTACTACTCACGTCTATAAAATATCATTAAATAGTTATATGTCTATTATCAAACTCTGTAATTAACATTGAGTTTTACATCAGTTTTTCATATTATTTTATAAAATTCATCGTATTTTTGATACGAAATAATATCAACATTATTTAATGATTTGGATTGGTGCTAAAAATATTAGGATGAAAGATATTAATTTTCGATGAAAGATATTAATTTTCAATGAAATAATATCAACATTATTTACTGATTTGGATTGGTGCTAAAATCATTAGACATTACTTAATGATTTGGATTGGTGCTAAAATCATTAGGATGAAAGATATTAATTATCGATAAAATAATATCAACATTATTTAATGATTTGGATTGATTCTAAAAATGTTATGATAAAAGATACTAATTGTC
This sequence comes from Sisymbrium altissimum, assembly GCA_900406495.1. Classification (NCBI taxonomy): domain Eukaryota; kingdom Viridiplantae; phylum Streptophyta; class Magnoliopsida; order Brassicales; family Brassicaceae; genus Sisymbrium; species Sisymbrium altissimum. The sequence continues at coordinate 19,099 of OVBI01001170.1, read as the reverse complement.
AAAGAAAGATAAATCCTGATTCGCGCATAGAGTGAACCTACCCCTAATTATTATTTTTTATGAAATAAACCACATACACAATAGAATCTATTACTATTAAAATACTTTGTATCATCAATGCACATACACAATATTTTGCTATTAACAATTTTCTTTTCCTTTATAATTAGGTAATAACCTGCACTATGTGTAGGGTGAAAATGTTTTATAATAATTTTATAATATTTAATTTATATTATAATACTTTTTTTTAAATGAATGTTTAAACATAATTCTATAATAGGTATTATTTAAATATATAGTGTATTTATGAGTTTAAATCAATAAATTTGCAATAAATATAATATAAAAGAGATTATTTAATATTTCTTTATTTATATTTTTGAATATATAAATTAATCTAAATTGAATTTAATTTAATGATGATTTGATGATTATTATATTATTGCATCAAGTTTCTATATATAGTCAAAATTTAAAATGAAGTATAATTTAAAAGTAATGGTATCACAAAAAAAAAGAATATAATTCAAAAATAATATATGTATTGTAATGATAGAAAAAATAATTTATTTATAAATGGTAAAATTATAATAATTGTTTTTAAAAATATAGTATAAATAATAGAAAAATGAATATATAATTTTCGTTAGTAAACTAATTTATATTTTACTAAAATAAATATATTTTTAGTTATATATAGTAGAATCATCTGTAAATGAAGATTAAATATTTATTTAATAGTATCTTTTAATATGATGTAGTGATAAAATATTATTTATTTATAAATAGTTAAATTATAAATTATTACTAAAATAGGATCCTTAAATAATATATAAAATAGGATCATCTGTAAAACTCAAAGCATTTTCTTTTAATGTCATGGAGTTTTACATCAAAATTTCATAACTATATATATTGTTATATATATTTGTATTGACATGACATTTATCTATTTCAAAAATTATTTTTATGAAAAAACAGAGAAACACTACTATATACAATAATATATATATTTCACATTTGTATATATATTATTGTATTTTTAAAATAAGTAAATGAAATAAATATAAATTTAGCAAAAAAAATAAAAACAAAAATATTTTATTGATTATTAAATATCTATAATTTTATTGTGTGAATTTGTAAAAAATATGAAACTATATAGTTTTATACCACCAAAAAAAATTATAGGTATACAATAATAACTTAATTACCAAAAATAACTATTTATTTTATTTGATTGGTTCAAAAATAAACAATTGCATTTCATGTAATTTTTCTAGTAAACCAAGACCTTGTGGTTTGAAAAGTTTTCTCCTTTTGACAACTCAGTATTGCACAATTGTAATAAATATATGAAAAGAATGTTATTAATAAAATACGATTATCAAATAATATATAGGAGATTCTAACTCATCCGAACAATTCTATCGTTGTTATTTATTTTAATAGATGTGAACTTACGAATAGGTGATGGAGTAAATAAATTGTAGATGCTTTTTTTTTTAAAAGCAAAATTGTCGATACTTTTTGATCAATTAGAAGGAACCAATTTTTTTAACATTCCTTGCCTCCCAAAAGTAAAATAACTCTAACAAATATTTCTTTCTAATAAAACGTTTTTGCAAATCATCCAAACTTAAGGAGACAATCGGTTTGACCGAAAAAGAAGAATCTAAAGCAGTCATTATTTTCTTTTCTCAAAGAATATGTGTGCTTTTGAAAATTGTATGAAGTAAAAAGTTTATAGAAATACCTATTTATAAACAATAGAAATACATTAAAAAGAAAATATTCACACAAAATAATTTCCTTTTTTTTAATGGTTAAAAGGAAATCATTTAAAATTTTCTCTAGGAAATTTTCACATAAGATCATTTCTTTTTTAAAATGGTTGAAATCAACAAAAAAAAAAAGATTTTTAAATAAGATAATATTCTTTGTCTAATGGTTAAAGGAAATATGTGATTTTTTTTTTTTTTTTGTAAAGCTGACTAAGCAATTTGTGATTGGATAGTATGATGAGTTTGTTAATTAAATTAAACAATTAAGCTTACTAAAAGAAAGTTGGATTTTTACACATATAAGGGTTGGTAAAGAATAAAGCATTTAACAGAGCATCATCACTTAGAAAGCAGAGAAGACAGACAAAGTGCAGTTGTTTAGAACTTAAAAGTGAAGCAACGTCATGCAAAGTGATGTTTGCCATGTCAAAGCGATGGTCATATGTTGACTCATCCAATCGTAGCAACAAAAAATTCGTCGAGATGACATGACTTGGGGAGTATTAGCACAACGTCACACCACATAACCTTCCCACAAATCTCCTGCTTGTTGAGCTTTTCAATGGCAATCTCAGCACACCAAATCTTCTTTGTCTTAGTAGAACCAAGAGAACGAACATTCTCGTCCCACAAAACCACAATCTTTCCACCATAATTCTCCAATATAACACAACTATGCAATCTATCCTTTGGGAACTTGGGCAGTTCTCCCAAACCCTTCAAATCACTCCAAATTCTTCTCTCAGAGTCGTACCATTTGAGCGTTTTATACGTAGGGAACCAACAGTATAATACGTTATCTATCATGCAAGAAATATGAGTCCACCACAAGAGAGTCTCATATTCTCGTCCCACAACATCCCATTTATTTTCCTTAGGCTTATAAACCACATAATAACTCTTGTCCCTACAAAAAAGGTAAAGATTTTCTTCAAAGACTAGGCTCCTATCTATATGTGTCCCACATATCTCTGCGCTAGGGCTTGGCACATGCTCCCATATCTGGGTTTTGGGATCGAAACACTCAATAAAATTTGAGCAATCACAATCTCTGCTTCCTTCTACTACATATAATTTCCCATCAAGAACACTCACGAAGGGGTCTTTCTTGGCCACCAGCATTCTTGGAGCTTCATGCCAGGTGTGACACCGACAGTCCATAACAAATACCCTAGACGAGGGCTCATAATTGTCGCCAATCATTATGTAGAGATCAGAACCAACCATGGTATGAATCCAATTATGATGCAGAGGATCAAAATTAAGAGCTGGGACTGAGACCAGAAGATTGCCACTCGACTCCTTCCTAGTACAATTCGTTAGGATTCTTAACGGATTAAAACAAGAAGTGAACCATCTTGAATAAGGGTTAGAGATTCGAGTTGGTTTCCTGCTGAGAGTAAACCAATGTGGTTTAGAGCTATGAGAGGTCTCAAAGCATACATAGAGACAACTCTCAGTGATGCCTAAAAGTGTACGGGTCTTGTAAATCTCTGTCGAAGCGAGGAGGGAGCGGAATCTCTTGGAAACTAAAGAGAGAGTTGGGTAGTATAATCTTGATACACGGGCTAAGCAGTTCAACAGTACATCATCGGGGAGATATGGCATATTAACTGATGATGACTCTATGCCATTCCTGATCATGGTTGAAGTATTTCTTGAACTCGGCGGCATGGCAGCAGAAAAGAAATTTAATGTTAATCGATCTCCACGGTTACTTATAATGGAGGCGAGTGGCCAGCGACTGTGTTCGCGAGAGATCAAAACGACTATGACAGCAGTAAGTAACAAAACCAAACGATGACAGTACAGGAAAAATGATGGTGACTGAGCTGTCGCGGGGGAGAGAGAAAGTGTCGCGAAGGTGACTCTTTTTTTTTAAACGCGGCGACTCTTTTGATTGATTTTGACTCTGGTTAGGCGTTTATTTTTGTGGCAGTCGGTTGTCGCAGCAACTCTTAAAAGAACAGGGCCGATATTTCCAAATGTATATTTTGCAATCATTCCATTTCTCTTCCTCTTCATCCATATTTCCTTTTTTGCGTTGATTTTTTTTTTTTTTTTGTTAAAAGATGTTTTGTGTCGATCTTTTAATCTTTCCTTTTGATTGGTTGCATTTTTGTTTCTTTCCTTTTTTATATGTTTAGTCATTTTTTGTGTTGTTGCTTCCTCTTTCTCTTTGCATTGTCTTCCTGAAACGGGAAAATAGTGTGAATAAGGATCAAAAAATGAACATGAAGAAAGAAGTCATCTTTGTGATCAGAGATTCTATGAACATGATGAAAATGGCGTAAGAGAGAGAAGGGAGAAGAGATAAGAAGAAGATAATTGATTGTTGATTGATTAATTCTCGAAATGGCGGAAGGCCTTACATATTCCTTAGAATGGTTGTCAAACCCTTGAATGTTTTTCTCAAAGAAGGAATGATGACTGGGAAATCCTTGTATTGATCAGAAGTAAGATCCTGCAAGCAATAGCTTTGTAATCCCTCAAAGCGTATTATTCCAATAGCAGTAAAGCAAAACAGCCAACACCTTGCATTCAAAACGTCTTCACGTTTGTACAAGCTCTCCAATAATTTCCAGTGGACATGTGTAGCTAGGAATTCTCCATATTCCCATACACGATAGCATTGTTTAACAAGCAGCAGCATCTCTTGTTATACTTAGAACCAAAGATTTCTAGCTCATTCCATGCGTTCACTAACCATATATTAATATCAAGCATCCTTTCCCCTTGCAGGAAGCAAGACATCCTCAAAGCCAAAAACACTACAAGCATAACATCTCTAGAAAAACAATCCCTTTCTGCTTCAGACTTCTCTTGCCCATTCATTTCTTCACTATCAGTCAGCCCTGAATGCTTCTTTTGACGAAGTAGCAGCTTACGACTATACATAAACCAGAACAGTGAGTTCGACCCTTTCCAACATAGCATTATGCGTGTACTCCTCTGTAATCTTTCACCAAATTCTTGCAAGTAAGATAGCATTTGCCCTTCTAATGGATCTAAACCATGATAATTGAGCAGCAACTTGTGAATCGTATACTCGCAAGACCATATTCCTAACCACGTTTTTTGTACCAACAAGAGAGCAAGCTACTAACCAATCAAGTTCTCTGGACTTGATTCCTTGCCAACACATACTACTCCTTGGTTGCACTAAGCTCATTAATCTACCGAACTCGTAACCTTCCTCTAACTCTTTACAGTTATCAAGTTCAGTCAATGCTTCACCAGGTTCCCACACTCGGTTATTCCAAGATAGAGTAGACTTTGTAACCTCTTTTTGTTCATGAGTCTTGTTACTCTTCTTTCTGCCAAAGATCTTGAACTCTTCTATATTAACATTCACCATTTGTATCTGAGGATATACAGACATTTTAACCCGATAAGAGTCTTGTTTTGGCCTTGATTCCTCATCTTGAATCATCAATATCACATCTTTGACTCCACTTTCCTTAATAGACGAACCTGTGTCAATCGATTCCTGTGCACATATGGATTTTACTTCGAAGTTTGTCTGTAGTTGCCAAATCCTGCTTTGATATGTTGAAATCTGGAGATCAGGAGGTTTCATTGGCGGTGGAAAAGAAACCGGAGAAGACTCCACCCTAGTTTCGCTAAACGGCTTTGGGTTCGTCACCACTGTCCACTGAAATTGGTGATGTCATCGAAACGATAGGAGAACATGGTCTGGGTTTCTAAGGTATATCTGACGGAGTGGAAGGTTTGCTTGATGGTGTGGAAGAAATCAGAGAGACCGATGGGTTCGGCTCTGCACGCGCCGTGGGTATGACAGGCAGATCTTCTGTACGCATAATCGTGGCTTGATTTTCTTCACGCCAGCTCTTCAAATTTAGCTCCTCTGCTTGAAAACATTTGAGTATCTCATGAAGAGCTTCATATTGTTCTGCAGTTAGATTCGCCATTGATTTTATTTGGTTTTTTGTTGTTGTTGTTGATGTTGTTGTGGTGGTCCTAGAACTTGACGGCTCTGCTACCAAAGAAACGGGAAAAGAGTGACTACTGAGGGGATCAATTTCTAAGATGACCTTCCGTCCAATAAGATAATTCTTAAATAACCCCCTTGTATTTTATATTTTTTTATTAATGTTTTAAAGTCACTTAAACATAGGAAATTTCAATTTTAACCTTATTAACTTACTTATTTGGGCTATCTATTTTAAAACGGATCCGAAAAATCGGATCTAAAGCCCAATTTTTTTTTTCTGAAATATATCTAAAATTTAATAATTTTAGTTATTTTATTCATATTAGTTATACTAATCGTACTAATTATACATATATTTTTTTCAAAAGATATAAAAGTTTTTTCCCAAAATTTTTGAAAGAATTGTTGATTCTCCGAAAAACCATCAACTTCTTTGGTTTCAATTCAATATTTCCATTTCTTTACTGTTTTTGATTCATTCTCTTAAATGTCACGACATACGAGAGAACATGCTAGTTGAAGATGGCGGAGGATTCTCCTCTGAAGGAAGAAAATGTGAATCCGACTAATGTCAGTAAGAAGTGGCCCCCTCTGTCGAGTCCATCGCATACTGAACCTGCCAAGAAGAAGCATAAAACAACTAAGAAGAAGGCGGGTACTCAGAAAGCACTCTTTAAACTTCCGACTACCGGAAGACGAGTAGTGAGTGGCACACCACCTCTACCGTCTAATACTTCGGCTCTGCCACATGATATCCCTCCACCACAAGTAGAGACAAGCTCACGGTCTGGGGTTCTAAACATTCTACTCATGTGAGTTACTAGTTGTACCAATTACCTTACTTATCTTATTCATACTAGTTATACTAATCATTTTAATTATATTAATCTTTTTAGTTATACTAATCATCTTAGTTATACTAATATTATAGTTATACTAATCTTTCTAGTTATACTAATCATCCTAGTTATCCTTGTTTTCTATTAGTTATCCTACTCAATTTTCATCCCTAATTCAACAAATTCATCAACATTCAACAATCTTATCAATATACCATCACTTAAGGCTCCGTTTGCATAAGTATCAAAGAAAGAATAAAGGCCGAACCATCTCTATTGTTGGAGGATTTTCCAATGCTCTCTTCTACTGCTGCCGGCGGCGGTGGCATAATATGATTATGATAACTAGGATAATTGAGACAACTAGTAGGTCTAGTATATACTAATCATACTAATTGTCCCAATTATCCTACTTATCCTAATCATACTATATATACCAATTATCCTAGTTATTTTATTCATACTAGTTATACGAATCATTCTAGTTATACTCTGGAACTACTAGGTATAACTATTAAAAATTGAATAAAAAATGTGCGCCAAAATCGAAATGAACATTAAAAACATATGTAATATAAGAAGATAACACTGGAGATACTGCCTCTCCGACTCTGCCTCTACTTTTTCTTATGCCTTTACCTCAAATTCCACATTTTCAATATTGATGTGGTTAAGATTTTAAACCTAAAATATATGATTTATTAAACACATATGCCGTAAAATAATTTGTTTCGGGTCTGGTTCTGATACAACTTTTTTATCCAATATATACTTATATATTTTTGGTTCAGATTTGGTTCGGATCCTGCCGGTTCAGGTTTGGTACTGTTAAAAACATGAATTATATATATTTATATATGTTTTGAGAAAAATAATACATTTTGGTTTGGTTCTTGTTCAGGTATTCAGATCAGGTTTTTATACCCAGATCTAGTTAAATTCATAAAAATAACTTTGATATTTACATATTCTTGAGTTATTCAAAATTCAACGGAAAAACTCATTAAAAATAGATTAAAATTACCAAATAATAATCTCAAAACTGAAATATCTTTTATATAAATAAAAACGTAGAAATAGGAGAAAAATGACTAAAAAATATTATAAGCATTTAATTTAAGTAAATTGTGTTTTGGACAAGATAAACATTAAAGTACAATTAGCATTACTGGTGTAACTGTCAATGTAAAAAAAAACAAAATATTTTTACTTGATATAAAAAGTATAACTAGTATTACTGGTGTAACTGTCAAAATGTATGATTTAAGCGTGCGCCGACATTATTATACATATGGAAAACGTGCGCTGACATAATGAGAAAGTGAGTTAAAAATTAATTTATTTGACAAAGAGTTATACCGAATTACTGTAGAGTTCTAAAGAGTTGTACTTTGGTACTTCAAATCAAAAAGTTAGTTATACCATACTTTAAATAAAAATATTTTAGTTATACTTATGAAATTAAGTATGTAAACTACATTTCAAATATTATAGTAACATTATATGCAAAAAAAAAAGATGGTAGCTTGTTTTCAATAATTAGCATGGTTACCATTTTAAACTAATATTGAAAGTGTAAGGTATAATATGTAAAAATTAAGATGTTGATCCAACCAATAAACAAATTTTAAGATGACTTAGATGTTTGAATTTTCTCTATAAACTAGTATTGATATGCTATTACTTATTCCATTTAGAAATATGTTTAAATATGTTATTACTTTATAAACAATTTTCTAGTCATTCCAGTTATACCAGTTATACGATACATACAAGATATGTCAAGGAGTCATACTTGCTATACCACTTATACAATATATGTAAAAATATGCCAAAGAGTCATACTAGTTATACAAGTTATACAAAACATGCAAAATATGTCAAAGAGTAATGCAGGTTAGACTTGTTGTACCTAATATAAATAACATACATTATATTAAAGTTCCAAGTCATATAAAGTAAAACAAAACACAACAAATGAATTACAACATACTAAACATAACTAATTTTCCGAGGTTTGACTGGGTTCAAACCAATGCGCGAATGGCACCCGACTCTTTTTCTTTTTCCGAGCTTCTCCAACTGATGGCTTTTTAGTCACTTCTTTCCTTCCTTTGTTTTTGGGATAATCCTTTGGCAAAACCATCCCATCTTGTATTTCATCAGGAACATCCCAAGTGAAATGATGAGGAACCGGATATATCGTCCGTGTATAGGCTAAGGCCCAAAGCTCCATCCAGTAATACTTTGAGCAGTAATTATGTATGTTTAGATTGATTTCCGATTTCTCTGCTACCCTTATGATCGCAGTTAGTGTATGCACACACGAATATCTGTCAATATCAAAGTATTTATAGTTACAACTCATGTTTCTCAAATCAATCATGTTTTTCATAACATTTGAAAAGAATAATAAACAACATCAGTACGTATGAGTTGTACCAGTAATACGTGTTGTACAAAATCTCTCTTTGTAGTTATACCAATATTACTAGTAATACCAATTCTACAGTTATACTAAGTGTATCAGTTATACTAGTTGTATCAGTTATAGTTCCATCTTGGTTGTGCAAGTTGTACTAATAATACCAATCATACAGTTATACTGGTTGTATCAGTTATACTAATTCTATCAGTTATACCGCCATCTTAGTTGTGCCAGTTGCACCAGTAATACCAATCATACAGTTATACAAGTTGTATCAGTTATACTAATTCTATCAGTTATACCGCCATCTTAGTTGTGCCAGTTGTATTAGTAATATCAATCATACAGTTATATAGTGTGATTGGTTTGGTTCTTTTATTTTTAATTAGAATTCTAATTTGATTAGATACTAAAATTAAAATTAAAAGTTATATAATATATAATTATTTATTTTAATTAGATTAAAATTAATTAATTATTTATAATCTAATAACAATATATATATGATATATATTTAGTTATATTTATTTTATATAAGATATTAATTTTTTTTTGTCACCGATGTGAGTTTTCTTAAGTGTTAAGATTATCTTATTCCTAAACATCATATTAATATTTATTATTCTTTATTTCCAGAAATGTCAATTCCTCACAGCTCGTTTTCATTACGATCCGTCCTTGAAAGGAAAAACTGAATGAATAGAATTTCCTCGAATTGTATCGAAACCTGAGAATTGTTCTCAAACAGGAGAAAAAGGACTATGTCCTAGAAAAGTTTCTTCGTGAAAAACCTAAGACCAACGGTCAGCATGCATAGAGGAATGCTTATGATAAGCATGTTAATGATAGGATTGATGTGTGTTATCTAATGTTGGCAACCATGAACTCAGACTTTCAGAAGCAATATGAGAATGTGGATTCACCAATTGACATGATCACTAGCCTGAAAGGAATGTTTCAGGAGCAAGCATGAACTGAGATACCAAACGGTTAAAACTCTCATTGAATGCAAGCTACCGAAAGATAGTCCAGTTAGCCCGCATGTTATTAAGATGATGGGTTATATTGATAACTTGGCCAAACTGGATTGTCCTATCAGCCAAGAGTTGGCAACTGACCTCATTCTGCAGTAATTGCCGTCAAGTTTTGATCAGTTTGTTATGAACTACAATAAGAACAACTTGACAAAAACTTTTACGGAGTTACATGGGATGCTTAAAACTGCTGAGCCCAACATCAAGAAGGATGCCCCACATGTGCTTATGGTGCAAAAGGGCAAAAAGTTTAAGAAACAAGGTAAGAACAAAGGAAATGAAAAGACAAGCTGGATTGCGAATCTGAGCAAGTCTGACCCTGCTCCTAAGTCCAAGCCTGGTCCTTCTGATGTTGACATGTACCATTATTGTAATGGTACTAGGCATTGGAAAAGAAACTGCAAGAAATACTTGGAAGATCTGAAAAAGAAGAAGACTTTCGACACTTCATCTTCTTGTATTTATATTATAAAAGTAAATGTCACTACTTCTGGTTCTACTTCACGGGTATTGGATTCTGGTTGTGGTGCTCATATTTGTACAAATATGCGCAGGGCCTAAGCAACAGCTGAATTTTGGAGAAATGACAAGTGCACCTGCGCGTGGGAAATGGAGCAAGAGTTGCTGCATTAGATGTAGGAACATTTCATTTGTCTTTACCTTCAGGCATAGGTTTAGAACTTAATAATTGATACTATGTACCTGCTATAAGCAGAAATATTATTTCTATTTCTTGTTTGGATTTGGAAAGATTTCAATTTTCGATTAAAAACAAGTGTTGTTTATTTGATCATTCTGATATCTTTTATGGTGTCGGTCCATTAGAGAACGAATTTTATATTCTAAACTAAAGTGTGCCTGTCTATAACATTAGTATAAAAAGATTCAAGTCAAATGACACGAATCAGACTTTTCTTTGGCATTGTCGTTTGGGCCACATAAATGAGAAGCGCATTCAAAAGCTTCATAGTGACGGACATTTAGCTCATTTGATTATGAATCATTTAAAAAATGTGAATATTTATTATTGGGAAAAATAACTAAGGCTCCTTTTACTTGACACAGTGAAAGAGCTAAAGATTTATTGGAACTCATACATACAGATGTATGTGGACCAATGAGCATAAATGCTAGAGGAAATTATTAGTACTTCATCACATTTACTGACAATTTCAGTAGATATGATTATGTTTATCTAATGAAACATAAGTCTGAATCTTTTGAAAAGTTCAAAGAATTTCAGAATGAAGTACAGAATCAGCTTGGTAAGACAATCAAAGCCCTTTGATCTGATCGAGGTAGAGAATATTTGAGCCAGGCATTCAATGATCATCTAAGAGAGTGTGGAATCGTTTCACAACTCACTCCTCCAGGAATACCATAGTTGAATGGTGTACCATAAAAGAGAAATCGGACTTTATTAGATATGGTTCGATCTATGATTAGTCATGCAGATCTTCCATTATCATTTTTGGGATATGCTCTAGAAACGTCTGCGTTTACGCTAAACAAATGTCCATCAAAATCAGTTGAAAAGACGCCATATGAGATGTGGACCGGAAAAGTTTCAAATTTGTATTTTCTGAAAATTTGGAATTGTGATGCTTACGTTAAAAGAATGATTACAGATAAGCTCGGACCAAAATCTGATAAATGCTACTTCGTTGGTTATTTTAAAGAAACCAAAGGTTATTACTTTTACAATCCTACCGAGAACAAAGTGTTTGTTGCTTGTAATGGTGTTTTTATAGAGAGAGAATTTCTTTGCAAGAGAAACAGTGGGAGTAAAGTATCTCTCGAAGAAGTTCGAGAATCACAGGAGGATGTTCATACTTTTGAAGAAGAACATCCGTTAGATTTACAAAGAGTCATAGAATCGACACCTGTGGAACCTGAGGTACGTAGGTCCGTAAGGACACATCACGAACCTGATAGATTTGGGGTTTGGGTGACAGATCATCATGAACTATTGATTATAAAGAGTGATGAACCTACGTTCTTTGAGGAAGCAATGATGGGCTCTGACTCCGAAAAGTGGCTTAAAGCCGCAGAATCTGAATTGGACTCCATGTCAATAAACAAAGTATGAACTTTGATTGATTTACCTGATGGTGTTAAAACCATTGAGTGGAAATGGGTTTTCAGAACATAGATGGTAATATACAGATATACAAAGCTAGATTAGTGGCAAAAAAGTTACAAGCAAATTCATTGTATAAACTATGATGAAACCAATTCCCCCGTTGCAATGCTTAAGTCCATTCGGATTCTCTTAGCAACTGCTACTTATTATGATTATGAGATTTGGCAGATGGATGTGAAAACAGCTTTCCTTAATGGAAATCTCGAAGAGGATGTGTACATGACACAACCCGAGGGTTTCACAGTCCCTGGAAGTGCTGGGAAAGCATGCAAGCTTCGACATTCCATTTAAGGTTCGAAGTAAGCATCTCGGAGTTGGAATCTTCGTTTTGATGAGGCAATCAAAGAGTTTGATTTTATTAGAAACGAAGAAGAACCATGCGTTTCAAGAAGACTAGTGGGAGCACAGTTGTTTTCTTAGTGTTGTCTGTAGATGACATACTTCTCATTGGAATGATATTCCGATGCTTAATTCTGTAAATATTTGGCTTGGAAGTTGTTTCTCAATGAAAGACATAAGAGAAACCGGGTACATTCTTGGAATAAGAATCTATAGAGATAGATTGAATAAGCTTATTGGATTATGTCAAGATACTTATATAGATAAGGTCTTGCACAGGTTCCAAATGGATAATTCCAAGAAAGGGTTTCAACCAATGTCTCATGGCATAACTCTCAGCAAGACTCAGTGTCCTTCAACACATGATGAGTGACAACGCATGAGTAGAATTTCATATGCCTCTGCTATTGGTTCTACCATATATGTCATACTATGTACTCGTCCAGATGTTTTGTGTGCTTTGAGCATAACGAGTAGTTACCAATATGATCCAGATGAAAATCACTGGATAGCAGTTAAGAACATCCTTAAGTATTTGAGAAATACTAAAGATAAGTTCTTGGTCTATGGAGGAAGTGATGGCCTTGTTGTGAGTGGTTACACGGATGCCAGCTTTCAGACAGGCAAAGATGATTTCTAATCACAATCTGGTTTCATCATTTGTTTTAATAGATGAGCGGTGAGCTGGAAGAGTTCCAAGCAAGGCACTGTAGCAGATTCTACAACCGAAGCTGAATACATTGCCGCTTCTGAAGCAGTAAAGAAAGCTGTTTGGATTCGAAAGTTCATTAGTGAATTAGGTGTGGTTCTTAGCTGTTCAAACCCAGTGGATCTTTATTGTGATAACAATGGAGCCATTGCACAAGCGACAGAACCTAGATCCCACCAGAAATTCCAACATGTTTTGAGGAAATATCATCTCATTCGTGAGATTATTTATAGAGGAGATGTGAAGATTAGTAGAGTCTCAACGGATGCAAATGTTGCAGATCCATTGACCAAGCCCCTTCCACGGCCTAATTAAGCATTAGTGTCACACTGCGGCTATGGACATTAAAGTTATTAAGATGTGATCTTAGTTCTAGTGGGAGTTTTTTTTTTATGATATGATGTTCATGTATTACATACATTTGGTTATGTTTTAAATTAATGAAATTTGTTTCAAATTTATTTGATTATTGGATGATTAAATAAAAGTTCCAAAATAATTTATATCATTTTGTAGATTATCAAGTATGTGACTTGATTATGAAACCCTATAAGTAAAAGGTGAAATAAATTATTGATGTCCCTAGTCAAGGTTATTAAAGTGGGACGTTAATAACTGAGAATGACTAGTATGTGAGGTGACTGATGGCTAAGTTTCGTGAAGCCATTTAATATGTTGTATTAAAGTCAATCACATAGATTTGTGTTGGGGAACATAATATTGAACTGACCCGCTATAAGAACTCTACAAGATTGTTATATGAGTGTCATAAGAGTTTCTCATTACAACTATAGAGTGTAGTCCTTTGACCTGTGTTTGTCATGATTTCTTACTGATGGACTGGTTCACTTTAACATCGTCAAACCTCAGCCGTAACAGGTGATTATAAAGGCACTGATTGGATGTTCTATAAAGTTTGTAAGAAACAGGGATGGAACAAGATGGGATTTGTCCCTCCTATATAACGGGAGATAGACATCTCTGGGCCTATTGAAGATTTGATACTAAAAAAATGCATGGCCGTGCTCAAACGAGGTGAATGTCAATCATTTGTTTAATCAGTATAAATTGGAATTTGATAAACATGATCTAGCTTAATAAGGATGACACAGTTTCTTACCTTATGCTAAGATCGAGATATAAGAGACAAAAGGATTATAGGAATAGAGGATTCCAGTACAAGTGGAAGAATGTTGGGAATGTCCTGAAATATATTGTACTTACTTTTGTTAAAGTCGTAACATCGAGGTTTGACAATTGTATAATATTAGGTGGTTATAATGTTTTGCTAGAAACCGCTTATAATGTATAGTTTGAGAATTTATTACTAATAATATACAATCCTACAGAGTTATACACCTTAGGCAAATTAGATTAACAATATATTGGGGTTTGTAATAAAATAACATAAGCATATATATTATGTGCATATTAACTAAGATGATTAATATAATTATATATGATATAATTATATATATGTACACATGACTTGCATGACTACATGGACTAGAAACATGATTAACATTAGATGTTTATCTCATGGACTTAGCCCATTAACTAAGAATGTGTTTGTTATAAATATGTAACGTAAAGACATTAATAATATACAACACATACGACAGTTCACAAAAAACCCTAATATAAATAGAGACAAAAGAGTTTTTCAAAGAAAAGGAGATTTGATTTTGACGGCAGTAGCATCCCGATGTGATCTAATTTATGTGTGTATGGATACCGGTAGAGTCATAACACTTGGAATGCTTAATAACCTCGGTTTGTTTTACTCTTTATCCCGTGTGCAAAACATCCATGTATTTTTGAAACCATAGACCTAAATTGATTTCAGTATTTACATGAGATCTTAACAATTGAATTCATAAGGAGATTTATATATTGTTATAAACTGGTATGAATTCCTACACAGAAATGTGGTTTGTTCATCGCCAAGAGAAACTGATTAATTATGGGATTCTTAAAAGTTAAAACAAAGACACAAATAACTTTGGTTATGTAAGATTCATCGAAACTCAGTTCTCTCCTATCATCTCTTCAAGCTATATATATATATATATATATATATTGTTTTATATGGCTCCTTGTGAGCTTTTTTCTAATTATTTTCTATATATCAAAGTATATCCAGTTTGATATTTAATGTGATATTTGATATCCGATTGATAAAGTTTAACACAAACAAACTCGGACACTTTATTATTAGACACATAAAAAATTAAATCAGTGGACCAGAGTGATTTAGTATGAACTATCTCCAATTAAAAACTGTTTGAATAGTTTTTTTGTTGTGTTTTTGTTTTCTGGAGAATCAATAAAATCGGCTCTATTAAGCATTATGAAAGATTGATGTCTAAAAAAAATAACGTGATAAAACCGGATATATGTTTAAAAAGGAAAAAAATATGAAAAATAAAAAAATTTCAGTAGTTATTGCATATTTTATTAGGATTTACTGCAGAATCCAATATATATATATATATATATGTATATATATATATATTTTATCTATATATTAATCTAACTATGTATTCTTTTTTTTTATTCAACATAATTTATGATCATGGTAGCTTACTAGCTTCATGACACACAGCCAAGTAAGTTTTCCATTGTTTTTTTGGGTATTTTAATCAGACTATTTTGTATTATTCTTCTGCTGTTTTTGTTAATATGAGTTCTTAAATTCTGTAGAATTTTATGAGAAATTTTTGAATAAAGATTCTTGTGTCGGTTTTGTAGGAAATTATACCGGTTTATAAACGATTTATAAATTAACTTATGAATTTATTTTTCAAGATCTCATGTAAATACTGAAATAAATCTAGGTCTAGAGTTTCAAAAATACTTGGATGTTTTGCAGCGGAATAAAGAGTAAAATAAACCGAGGTTGTTGAACACTCCAAGTATCGTGCCTCTACCGGTATTCACACGCACACAAACTGGATCAGAACGGGATGCTACTGCTGTAGAGATCAAATCTCAAAACTCTTGATAAACACTTCATCTCTTATGGGTTTTGGTGGCTGCTTTAAGTCGTTTTAACTTAATCACGTAACATGTATATATATATGACGTTGACCTAATTATTTACTAATGGTCATATGAGCTGGGCCAATTATATAATTGGTATTAATTTACCCATCACGTTTATAAGTATACATGTAATCTAATTAGATTTTATATATATCACATATATATATATATATATATATAATCGTAATTCATTAAACCCATAATTAATTGGTTTTAACCTTAATTAAATCCAATTATTATTTGATCCAATTTGCTTAGGTGTGTGACCCTGTAGGATCATATAATATTAGTAATAGATTCTCAATCTATAGATTATAAGCGGTTTCTAGCAAAACATTATAACCACCGAATATTATACGATTGTCGAACCTCGACTTTGCGACTTTAACAAGAATAAGTATAATTGATTTCAGAACATTCCCAACAATCTCCCACTTGTACTGGAATCATCTATTCCCATAATCCTTTTGTCACTTATATCTCGATCTCAGCATAAGGTAAGAAACTGTGTCATCCTTATTAAGCTAGATCATGTTTATCGAATTCCGATTTATACTGATTAAATAAACGATTGACATTCACCTCGTTTGAGCACGGCTATACATTTTTCAGTATCAAATCATCGATAGGCCCAGAGATATCTATCTCCTGCTATGTAGAAGTGACAAATTCCATCTTGTTCCATCCATGTTCCTTACAAACTTCATAGAACACCCAATCAATGCCTTTATAATCACCTGTTACGGCTGACGTTTGACAAGGTTAAAGTGAACCAATCCATCAGTAAGAAATCACGACGAACTCAGGTCAAAGGACTACACTCTATAGTCATAATGAAAAACTCTTATGACACTCATATAACAATCTTGTAGAGTTGTCATAGTGGGTCAGTCTGATACTGTGTTCCCCAACACAAATCTATGTGATTGACTTTAATACAACATATTAAATGGCTTCACAAAACTTAGCCATCAGTCACCTCACATACTACTCATTCTCAGTTATTAACGTCCCATTTTAATAACCTTGACTATGGACATCAATAATTTTTTCACCTTTTACTTATAGGGTTTCATGATCAAGTCACATACTTGACGACTTATAAAATGAAATAAATTATTTTGAGACTTTTATTTAATCATCCAATAATCAAATAAATCTGAAACAAATTTCATTAATTTAAAACATAACCAAATGCATGTAATACATGAACATCATATCATAAAAGAAAAACTCCCACTAGAACTAAGATCACATCTTAAGAAACTTAATGCCCATAGCCGCAATGTGACTCTCATGCTTAGGCCGTGGAAGGGCTTGGTCAATGGATCTGCAACATTTGCATCCGTTGAGACCCTGCTAATCTTCACATCTCCTCTATCAATAATCTCACGAATGAGATGATATTTCCTCAAAACGTGTTTAGATTTCTGGTGGAATCTAGGTTCTTTCGCTTGTGAGATGGCTCCATTGTTATCATAATAAAGATCCACTGGGTTAGAACAACTAGGAACCACACCTAATTCAGTAATGAATTTTTGAATCCAAACAGCTTCATTTGCTGCTTCAGAAGCGGCAATGTATTCGGCTTCGGTTGTAAAATCTGCAACAGTGCCTTGCTTGGAATTCTACTCATGCGTTCTCGCTCATCATGTGTTGAAGGACACTGAGTCTTGATGAGAGTTATGCCATGAGACATTGATAGAAATTCCTTCTTGGAATTATTCATTTGGAACCTATGCAAGACCTTATCTATATAAGTATCGTGACATAATCCAATAAACTTATTTAATCAATCTCTATAGATTCTTATTCCAAGAATGTATGCGGCTTCTCCCATATCTTTCATTGAGAAATAACTTCCTAGCCAAATCTTTACAGAATTAAGCATCAGAATATCATTCCCCATGAGAAGTATGCCATCTACATACAACAATAAGAAAACAACTGCACTCCCACTAGTCTTCTTGTAAACGCATGGTTCTTCTTCGTTTCTAATGAAATCAAACTCTTTGATTGCCTCATCAAAATGAAGATTCCAACTCCGAGATGCTTGCTTCAAACCATAAATGGAACGTTGAAGCTTGCATACTTTCCCAGCACTTCCACGGACTGTGAAACCTTCGGGTTGTGTCATTTACACATCCTCTTCGAGATTTCCATTAAGGAAAGCTGTTTTCACATCTATCTGCCAAATCTCATAATCATAATAAGCAGCAGTTGCTAGGAAAATCCGAATAGACTTAAGCATTGCAACTGGGGAATAAGTTTCACCATAGTCTACACCATGAATGTGCTTATAACCTTTTGCCACCAATCTAGCTTTGTATATCTGTATATTACCATCCATGTCTATTTTCTTCTTGAAAACCCATTTACACTCAATGGTTTTGACACCATCTGGTAAATCAACCAAAGTTCATACTTTGTTTATTGACTTGGATTCCATTTCGGATTCTGCGGCTTTCAGCCACTTTTCAGAGTCAGGGCCCATCATTACTTCTTCAAAGGATGTAGGTTCATCCCTCTCTATAATCAATAGTTCATGATGATCTGTCACCCAAACCCCAAATCTATCAGGTTCGTGACGTATCCTTACGGACCTACGTACCTCAGGTTCCACAGGTGTCGATTCTACGACTCTTCGCAAATCCAACTGATGTTCTTCTTCAGAAGTAGAAACATCCTCCTCTGATTCTCGAACTTCTTTGACAGATACTTTACTCCCAATGCTTTTCTTGGAAAGAAATTCTCTCTGTAGAAAAGCATCATTACGAGCAACAAACACTTTGTTCTCGGTAGGGTTGTAAAAGTAATAAC
>OVBI01001169.1:0-40341 GCA_900406495.1 Sisymbrium altissimum | reverse complement strand
TTCTAGTCTTTTCTCCTAAATTTCAAGGTATTTAAGCCAACTTCCCTATATATTAATTAGTGAAAAATACCTTAGAATAACATGAAGTTTTGTTTTGTGACAAATATGACATGACATAGGATATTTTGACAACCAATTTTTATTTAACTCTGTGGAAGAGAATTGCCCGTTAATTAATAGCTATAAGTTTAAAACGATCAAATTTGGTATGTATATCTATGAAACTAACTATATAACTTACTAAGATATATAATTATTGTATTATTTTGCATGATGTTTTCTGGAATTTTTTTTAACACGTTATTAATGCATGAACAAGAAGAAAAAAAGGGTGTGAATCCGAAACCGCAGATTGATTTTGTATTAATCTATGTCTACTCCATTTTGAAACTTTCAAATTTTAACTCATTAGATATAAATTAATAGATTAGAATTATAAGTGATAAAATTTAATCACGAATCAAGTCCAACAAGAAGCCCAAACTGCTTTTGTAGAAGAAGACAAAAACAGCTCGACCTGCAAAAGAGAAGAAGAATGTTAGTACGGCAAAGAAAATTGCAGAGGAAATTGCCCGCAGTCAAGACAAATTGGGAGATATTTAAACATTTAAAGATGATTCAGCTTAGACAGCTGACTTATCTTCATTTCCTCGAAATCTTTCTTTAAGTTCTTTATATACAAAATGTAAAATAGTGTGTAACGATTATCAGAAATAAGAGTTAAAATTCATCATTTTCCTTTCACGTTCATTGTATTAGAGCCATCATACCTTAACAAGTACAAGAATGGTGACCATTTGTCCTTCTCCAGACAATGTTCATGTCACTCTCAAACTCAACAAAAGCAATTACTTGTAATGGAAGATGTAGTTCGAGTCTCTTTTGTCTAGTTAGAAGCTTATTGGTTTCGTCAATGGTGTCGTTGTAGCGCCGTCTCCAACTATCAGTGTCCAAAATGGTGACGTCACCACCGTTGCTCCCAACCCGCCGTACGAGTCATGGTTCTGCACAGATCAGCTTGTCCGTTCGTGGCTGTTTGGTATGCTGTCGGAGGAAGTCCTTGCTCATGTACACAGTATTCCGGCCTCTCGTCAAGTCTGACCCTCCTTAGCCAAAAATTTTAACCAGAGCAGTGTGGCTTGTAAGTTTGCTCTCCATCGTTCTCTTCAACTCATCTCAAAGAAAGATAAGTCATTATCTTCATATTTTCGGGATTTTAAAAACATCTGTCACTCTCTCAGCTCGATTGGGAAACCGGTTGATGAGCTGATGAAGATTTTTGGCTTTCTTAATGGTTTGGGGAGGGAGTATGATCCAATCACTAAGGTGATACAAATTTCTCTAAGAAAGCTTCCTACCCCAGCCTTCAATGATGTTGTCTCAGAGGTCCAAAACTTCGACAGCAAACTTCAGACCTATGTTGAGCCGACATCTGTTACCTCTCATCTGGTGTTCAACACTGAAAGGTCTGAGGCTAATGCTCCTCAGTATGTTCCGCCTCAGAGAGGAAGGTGTCGATTTGGTCAACAAAGAGGTCGTGGTGGCTATTCAATATGAGATTTAGGGAAGGAATGATCTTATTAGACGTGAGATTTACAGAATATATAGAGAGTACAGTGACACCATTAGGTCTTATCTAATTACATTAGTAACCTTTACATATATAACTCTACATGCCCCCTCAAGATGGAGGGGCTTGAGTCACTCCAATCTTGTTAAACAGCTCTGTGAATCGTAACCGGGGCAATGGTTTGGTAAGCGCATCGGCAAGCTGATCTTTGGTTGAAACATGACGGACCCGAAGTGCACCAGACTGGATGTTGTCACGTATGAAATGATAGTCAAGGGCGAGATGTTTCATACGGGAGTGAAAAACAGGATTTGCGCAGAGAGACGTGGCACCAACATTGTCACAATAGATAACAGGTTGTGACGGTAATGTAATTCCAAGTTCCGTGAGTAGAGAACATACCCAGCGAATTTCAGCAGCAGTATTGGCCACAGATCGATACTCTGCTTCTGTTGAAGACCGTGCGACATTCTTTTGCTTCTTCGATGACCAGGCTAGAGGAGTAGTGCCAAGATAGAGAATGTATGCATTGGTGGAGACAAAATCATCAAGGTCCCCAGCCCAATCGGCATCGGAGTATGCATGAAGCGAGATAGGAGAATCAGCGCGGAGAAAAATACCGTGTGAGATAGTGCCGGCCAAGTATCGTAGTACACGCTTTGCAGCTTGCCAGTGTTCCTCGGTTGGCTGATGCATAAATTGTGACAATCTGTTGATCGGATAAGCAATATCAGGCCTTGTTAAAGCCAGATACTGCAGGCTCCCAATAACTTTGCGATATTGATTTGGATCAGACATAGGGGTACCCGATCGAAGAGTGAGCCTTGGTGTATGCGCCATTGGTGTCGGTACCGGTTTGGCATCAATCATCTTTGTCCGTATAAGCAGATCGAGTATATATCTGCGCTGCATTAGATGAAGTCCTTTTGACGTTCTTGTTGCCTCAATTCCCAGAAAGTAGCTTAAGTCGCAAGGGTCCTTGAGAGAGAACTGAGCTGAGAGATTGGTAATGAAAGTCGTGATGAGATGATTGCTGTTACCGGTAACAATAATATCATCAACATACACTAACGTGTAGAGAACAGCAGTGCCGTGAATGAAAGTGAAAATGGAGGTATCAGCGAGAGAGTTATCAAATCCGATGTGCATGAGAAACGTTTTCAATTCCTGGTACCAAGCGCGGGAAGCTTGTTTGAGCCCATACAGTGCTTTCCTTAGTCTGCAGACATAATGTGGACGGTCTTGATCAACAAATCCCGGAGGTTGAGTGACATAGACTTCTTCCGTCAGTGTACCCTGCAGGAAGGCATTATTGATGTCCAGTTGTTGAATGCGCCAATTATGACTTACAGCAAGCTGTAACACCAAGCGAATCGTAATTGATTTGACCACGGAACTGAACGTTTCAGAGTAGTCCAGACCAAATTTTTTGATTGAACCCGCGAGCCACCAAGCGTGCTTTATACCTGTCAAGATCACCATTAGGTTTATATTTCAGAGTATAAATCCACTTAGTTTGGATAAGATTTTGATGTGGACGTGGGGGAACAAGATCGAAGGTGTGGTTTCTGATCTGGGCATTATACTCATCACTCATGGCGTGTCGCCATTTAGGATCTCGCATAGCCTGGTTTACGGTCGTTGGGATATAGGGTTTGTTTGAGGTTACAGTTGTTGTGAGGGTAAGTTTCTGTGTAGGTTTAACTATGTTATTTTTACGGCGGGTTTGCATCGGGTGTATATTTTGCGGTGGAGGAGGTGGTGTAGGAGAAGAAGACGAGGAAGGGGATGTGGTATTTGGATTTGGGTCAGAGGAGTTGGTATTTGGATGTGGGCTAGGGGAATTGTTGTTGGGCCTGTCGGTTTGTGGGCTTGAGGTTTGGTTTTGATTAGTTTGAGTGGTAGTTTCTGGGTTTGGGCCTGTGGAAATATCTGTGTGGCCCAAATGTCGCTGAGAGTCATCATCGTGAGGTGAGTAATCACGACTCGCCGATTGCAAGACAGAGTCGGAACTCTGTGATGGCGACGGGTGAGGATCTGTCCTTGGGGGCTGAGACTGCAGAGCTTGTACGAGCGGCTGTGATTGAACAGGAACAAGAGTAGGGCTTGAATCGAACGGAACGGAAAACTCAGAAGGAGTGGAGACAGATGTGGAAGCATGAGCGAAAGGAAAACTTGTTTCGACAAACTTCACATGACGGGACGTGTATACGCGGCTTGTGGATGGATCAAGACACAGATATGCACTTTGCGAGGGAGCATATCCAATGAAGACGCATGGTGTGGAACGATCATCAAGCTTGTTGGCTGTGTAAGGTCTTAGCCAGGGAAAACACAAACTCCCAAACACCTTGAGTTTCAGATAATTTGGTTCTTGTTGAAAAAGCTTTGCATAGGGAGAGACGTGTTGAAGCACTGGAGTGGGGAGGCGGTTGATTAAATAGACAGCAGTGGCAAACGCGTAGGTCCAATAAGCTTTTGGAAGAGAAGCTTGATGGAGTAGCGTGAGCCCAGTTTCCACAATGTGACGATGTTTCCGTTCTGATATACCGTTGTGTTCTGGTGTATGAAGAGGAGACGTGAGATGAGATATTCCATGATCCGTAAGAAAGGACCTCAAGGCTATAAACTCCCCGCCATTATCAGAATAGAGCGTGCCGATCTTGGATTGAAAACGATTTTCCACAAGCTTTTTGAGCGCCATGAATGTATCTCGAACATGTGATTTTTGTTTGAGGGGATACATCCATGTATAGCAAGTAAAATGATCCACGAGCACAAGATAGTACTTGAAATTATCAACAGAAACAATAGGTGACATCCACACATCTGAGTATAAGTATTCCAAAGGTTTAGTGGAGGTAATTGTGTTTGAGTAAAAAGGAAGTTTGGTACTTTTATTGATAAGGCAATGAGAACATGGAAAGTCCTTATTCAAAGAATCAGAACACGGTAAAGAAAACTGAGAAAAAATGGAGTTTAAAATTGAAGGAGATGGGTGACCAAGCCGAGAATGCCAAAATGGAAGAGAAGTTTTTGGTGTTGGTGAGGCGTATAGAGAAAGAATGTTGTTGGAATTCACGGGCCACTCGTATAACTCGTCTTTAGTTCGGCCTTGAAGTAACCGGGCCCCCGTTTGCAGATCCTTCACCTGAAAATGAGTAGGAAAGAATTCCACAGATACTTGGTTAGTATTACAAAGACGATAGACAGAGATAAGGTTTTTATGAAGATTTGGTACGTAAAAGACATCATTTAATGAAAAGGAATGAGACGGGGTATGAAGGATTGTAGAACCAGTATGCGAGATTTGGAGACCGGAGCCATCAGCAATCGTAACATCTTCTCCGCCATTGTAGAGCTGGTGAAGAGACAGATTGTTTAAATCAGTGGTAAGGTGATGGGTAGAGCCACTGTCGAGGAGCCAATTTGCAGCACTAGGAGAGTTGACATTGGCCATGTGAGCACGAGGTTGCCACAGGGTGGAGTTGGGAAGTGAGCGCGGGTTGGAGGAGCTACCGGTTGCATACTGTTGGAGCTGAGAACAACGACGAGCGCTATGACCATTAATGCCACATATTTGGCATTTTCCTTGGTAGCCTCTTTGAGCGGGTTGGTCTTGACGTTGGTGAAACTGTTGTTGTTGCCAGGTTTGATTAGATCTTTGATTTGGACGACTCTGGTTGCGGTAGGTGGTGTATCCATAGTTGTTGGTTCCATGATTGCGGGTGTTAGCTAGATTTGCCGTGATTGGGAGGGTAGAGTTTGGTGTTGCAGCTTGAAGTTTGAGTTCATGATTGAGGAGCTTTTCGTGGATCTCTGTGAGTGTGGGAGAAGTGTCACGTCCCTCGAGTTGATCCACCACTGTTTTGTAATCATCGGAAAGCCTTCGAGAATATATTCTACTTGGTCTTCATGATCCATAGGATTTCCAAGAAGGGCTAACTGGTCGAATCGCATTGTGAAACCTTGAAAGTACTCATTGATCGATTTGGTACCTTTTGTCCAGTGTTTGATTTGATGACGCACCTGTTTGATATGAGCGCGACTCGGCTTGGCGTAGGTAGAGTTGAGCATCGTCCAGATTTCTGCAGCTGTTGTCGTTGTTGAGAGGAGGGGCTGGATGGTGGTGGTGATTGCTCCTAACAAGGCACTGTAAATCAGTTTGTCCTGTCTTTTCCAGATCGTGTAGACAGGATTCACTGTGACGACGCCGGCGGTGGTGATTGTTGGAGACGGCACGACTATAGATCCATCTATGTAACTAGCTAGATCATATCCATCCAGTAAAGCGTGGACTTGACGGTTCCACATCATAAAGTTGGAAGCGGTTAGTTTGGTAACGTTTGTCATATTGACATTCAAAAGGTTTTGTGTTTCTGAAACAGCAATGGTTTCACTGGAGGAAGCTGGTGAAGACGCCATTGTTGAAGGATAAAGAAAAGATTGACGGCGTAGGAATTTTTAGGTTTAGCCTAGGTATCTTAGCTCTGATACCATATGAGATTTAGGGAAGGAATGATCTTATTAGACATGAGATTTACAGAATATATAGAGAGTACAGCGACACCATTAGGTCTTATCTAATTACATTAGTAACCTTTACATATATAACTCTACATTCAACACATGGTCGTGGTTTTGCTCAACACTAATATGGATCTCCGAACACAGGACAGAGACTGGTCTGTTAAATTTGTGGATGCACGGATCACACGGCTATCAAGTGCTACAATAGATTTGACAATAACTATCAGTCAGAGAGGTTGAAGCTTTCTCCATTCTGCGTGTGTCTGATGAAACTGGCAAAGATTGGTATCCGGATTCTGCAGCTTCTGCTCATGTTATGTCCTTTACCTCTGACCTGCAAAATGCCACTCCTTATGAAGGTAATGATACTGTTCTAGTGGGTGATGGGACTTATCTCCTGATTACTCATATTGGCTCCACCACTATTAACTCAACAAAAGGTACCTTACCGCTGAATGGAGTTTTAGTTTGTCCCTCGATATAAAAATCTCTATTTTCTATATTAAAACTTTGTGATGATTATCCATGTGGGGTTTACTTTGATGTTAATAAGGTTTGTGTAATTGACTTACCCACTCAGAAAGTGGTGTCCAAGGGAACACGCAATAAAAGGCTCTATGTGCTGGAAAATCATGAGTTTGTAGCCTTTTTCTCCAATAGACAATGTGCAGCTTCTGAGGACATCTAGCATCTTCGTCTGGGGCATTCACACTCTCGGGTTTTTCAGCAACTTCAACTCATCAAGGGTATTAAAGTTAATAAGAGTAGAAGTACTCCTACTTGTGAGCCTTGCCATATGGGAAAATCCTTTAAGTTTCAGTTTTTTCTTCAAATTCTCGTACTCTGCATCCCCTAGATCGAATCCATTGTGATTAATGGGTACCATCACCAGTTGTATCCAGTCAAAGGTTTAAAGATTAGGTGGTCTTTGTGGACGATTTTTCACGGTTCTCCTGGTTTTATCCTTTGCGGCACTAGTCTGAGTTTACTATTGTGTTTATCGCCTTTCAAAACTTGATTGAGAATCAACTTGGTACTAAAATCAAGTGTTCCAAAATGATGAAGGGGGGAGAATTTATGAGCCTTAAATTTAAAACTCATCTAAGTGACTGTGGAATTCATCATCGTGTCTCATGTCCCTATATTCCGCAATAGAACGGCTTTGCAGAGCGGAAGCATCATCATTTAGTCAAATTGGGAAGGTCAATGCTATTCCATAGTCATACACCACTTCACCAATGGGTAGAGGCATTCTTCACGGCCAGCTACATTGTTAATAAGCTCCCATCTTCTGTTTTGAGTAATGTCAGCCCCTTTGAAGTTCTGTTTAAGACAAAACCAGATTATTCTTTGCTAAGGATATTTGGTTCAGCTTGTTATCCTTGTCTCAGGGATCAAACTCAACACAGACTTGATCCTAAATCTCTACAATGCATCTTCCTTGGATACAATAGTCAATACAAAGGTTATCGATGTTTATACCCACCCAATGGCAAAGTTTACATATCCCGAAATGTTATCTTTGATGAAGCCATGTTCCCATTCAAAGCTCGCTATCAGCATCTTATCCCAAAGTATCAGACTCCTCTCTTGAGAGCCTGGCAACAGGAGGATCTTCCTCGCGCTTCTCCATCTCCAGCTAATCTGATTCAGCTCCTCCTGAGGCCTACTTCTCAACCTGCAGAGCCACAAACTGAAGGCCCACCTGATACAGCACTAGACGATAATGATTTTGGGGAACATGACGAAGAAAATCTTGCAGAGGAACAAATTCCACATGAAGTCGTTAATACTCACGCCATTATTACTAGAGCATAGGCAAGAATTCAAAAGCCCAATCCGCGGTATGCTAATGTCACCTCGAGACTTAACACTGATGAGCCAAAGAACATAGTTTCTGCAATGAAACATCCTGGGTGGAATAAATCAGTTATAGAAGAGGTGGTGCGCTTATACATGCTTCAGACTTGGGATTTGGTGCTACCTATTGAAGATATGAACATCTTGCATTCGAAATGGGTCTTCAAAACCAAACTCAAACCAGATGGAACTGTTGAAAAGCTCAAAACAAGACTTGTGGCAAAAGGATTTGATCAAGAAGAAGGCATAAATTATCTGGAGACATTCAGTCTTGTGGTCCGCACGGCTACAATACGCCTTGTTTTCGATGTTGCTACGGCGAAGGAATGGTCTATTAAACAGTTCGATGTTTTGAATGCCTTTCTACATGGGGAGTTGCAGGAACCAGTCTACATGTATCAACCTTCGGGATTTATATACCAAGAGAAGCCAGAGTATGTTTGTAAGCTTACAAAAGCTCTGTATGGTCTCAAACAGGTTCCAAGGGCATGGTTTGATACTTTTAGTAATTTTCTCCTGGATTTTTTTGGTTTCAGATGCAGTACATTTGATCCTTCTCTGTTCACTTATCATCATGAAGGCAAAGCCTTGGTTTTTCTTGTCTACATTGATGATATTTTGTTGACTAGGAGCGAACGACAGCTAATAGATGAGCTTCTCCAGTCTCTCAACAACAGGTTATCTATGAAAGTTTGGGAAAGCCAAAGTATTATTCTGGGATACAGATCGAAGAAAATGTATGAGTTATTTCTGCATCAAAGTTCGTATGCAGCTGATATTCTTCAACGAGCGGGTATGGAAGACTGCATCCGATGCCCACTCCCTTGCTTCTCCAGCTCGACAACTTGAGTTCTGAAGTATTCTTGGAGCCTACTAACTTTTGAAGCCTAGCTGGAAAGCTTTGCAGACGTGTTCACCAAGTCTCTTCTAAGACGCGCCTTCTATGATCTCAGAGACAAACTTGGTGTGATTGATATATCCACCCCAAGTTTGAAGGGGAGTATAAATGATAAAACCCAATCACGAATGAAGTCCAATAAGAAGCCCAAACGGCTTTTGCAGAAGAAGATAGAGATAGTTCGACCTGCAAAAGAGAAGAATAATGTTAGTACGGCAAAGGAAATTGCATGTAGTCAAAACAAATTGGAAGATATTCAAACATTGAAAGATAACTCAGCCTAAACAATGGCTCAAAACAAATTTTATACTGCGGTCATGTCCAATCTTGTCTATAACAATGGCTCAGAATCAGGAAGATGTCTTGCCACACAATGAAAATATTTTTGGTGTTTTGAAATAAAATAAGCATTATGATAAATGACCTAAAAGAACTTGATGATTCAGTTTTTAGGGTGAGGTGTTAGATATATACTTTTATTTGCCACAGAAACTAAAAACTTAAACACCTTATTAATGCATTAAAAAAGGGCATTTGGAAATAAAATAAGCAAATATGATACATAATTTAGATAAGGAACATGATGATTCCGTTTTTGAGTGACTGATTCTTATTTGCCACATAATATAAAACTACAGATCATTTAAAACAATGTGATGGTTCCCCCCTCGAGTGGAATCAACTCCTGCGGCCAGAGTAGATTTTAAAACATTCTGATATTTGGCAGCAAGAGTTCCACTAGTGCACATCCGAAGTCCAAAGCCTCCAGCAGTCTTGGGGGTAAGAGCACTCCTGGCGGAAATATTTGGTGCTGTTGATCCCATCTTAGTTTCAACAAAGTAACGGACCTTCTTCCGAGCAGCATCAAGATCTAGAGCCCGATCACAAGCGTCTATCGTCTTTTGCAGGACATCCACTGGTAGTGGGTTCCCTTTTGTGGTTAAAGCAGTAACTGAAACAACCATGATAACAGCAGGTGGAAGAAGGCCTTCCAGATCAACAAGGTTTAAATCCATCTTACTGCCAATTTTTTTCACAACACGGGCATAATCGATTGGGTGATGCACCAGCAACTCAAGCTCTGGGAATTTAGGTCTGTACTTATCACGGATAAAGTTGTGGACGATGACTATCTCTTTGTCAATATCAGATAAGAGCTGATTGCAATCCACGATTAGCTTGTTGAACTCAGGAGCATCTTCTAATACAGTTCCTTTCTCTGCTCCATCAGAATCCTTTACAAGAGCATCTTCCACTTTCTCCATTATGTGATCATATCTCCGACTTTTCTGTAGCTTCGAGACACTATCGAGATCATCATAGCTAACAGTCTCTACGTCTGCCATGTCAAGATCACTCACCACTTCTGCAAGGAGAGTATCTTCAAGAGTTGCCTACAACAGATCCAACATATTTAGTTAGTTTTGAATAGAAAGCATTAACAATGTTTCAGACAGAAACACAGATCAGTAGAAGAAAGGATCCAAACAAAGACAATGAAAAAAGGGCAATATATAACAAACGGAGTAAATCTCGATTATATAAAAAAACATGTGTCAATACAGCCAATGGCAAATCAAATATCCATTAAAGATTCGTTATTTAGTGAATTTTTGCGACTAAGCTACGGAAAACGTAATTGTTGAAAAACACGATTCATGAAGGATATAAAGCAGAGGATACAATCGCTAAACACCAAAACAATCAATGACGAGAGATGGGTTATTGAAACGCTTACCATATCTTCTACTTCGAACGCAATAGCTTACTGATTCTTCTGCGGATTCAACGAAAAATAATATCCTTGTTTTTCAAGAACCCTAATTTACACAGAAAGAAAAAGCTTCGGAATACCAGTTAGATAGTGCTCTGAGGTGCAAAGCCGGCAATCAAAGTTGGGCCACTTTTAGTGGGCCTTTTTCCATCAAACTTTGGATACGGGCTTTGCAAATCGCTTTTTGTCAACCAATAACTTCTTCTTTTTCTTTTTCAGACACTATAATAACTTTTCGTCAATAAAGCATATAGAAACTATAATTGTATAACATAGATGCAACAACTCAAACTAATATTGAAACGGTCCAATAAAGAGATGATTGGTCCAAGAAATTCATAAGTGCAATTGCACATTATTTATGGAGCACAAGTGGAAATCATAAAGGTATGTACTAAATAACATGGATAAATTATATTATTATAAATATAATATTAGACTGGAAGTTTATATAATTGATAAAAGAGGTTTTCTTATACTTGTTTAGTTCTATTTGTTAAGTCATTTTGTTGTAAAAAAAAAAATTGATCAGTTCATTTTTTGTTTATTTCGGCTAAATTGAAATTTTATTAATAATAAGAGTTTACAATATTAGAATACAAAAGTTGACAGATACTCACATTTAGGGGATTACATTTGGAGGTATAAAAAAGAGAATTAGAAGTACAGAGCTGAGCAACATGATATGCAGGAGAGTTGTTCAGATGTGAAAAGAAACTTAACACGCAAGAAACACATGACCAAAATTTAATATCTGAACAAATATTGGTAAACAGAGAGTCGAGACGTCGATCCAAAAGAAGATCAATGAGAAGTTTGCTATCACCTTCAAAGACTAATGAGCGGTAGCTTAAGCTCCAAAAATTGTGCATTGCTATCAGTAGTGCTTTTGCTTCAGCCTGGTGAACCGTTTCGGTGATACCTGAGAGAGCATATCTCCACGAGACCAAAGTTCCTTGTTAGTCCTGAACAACCTAGCCAGCTCTAAAGAGATGAGAACTAGGGCCAAAAGCTGGATCAAAGTTACATTTGAGAAAACCTAGAGGAGGACGTTGCCAGGCTTGAAAGGTTCGTTGGCGGATCAAACAGGGGAAAGGAATTAAGGACTGATATAATGGAAAAACATCAGAAACGGACTCCATATTGAAAGCCGTAAGCCATTCATTAACATCGGCATCAGTGAGTTATGTGATTCTCTCAGGAGATATAGCTTACTGACAGTGATAAATGTCCATTAACTCTTGTAAATAATCATCTGTAGTCGAATTTGGAGATGGATGCCAAGGTAGTTGGGCCAAACGCCAAATCATCAGTAAAACCGGGTATTGAAAGAAAAGGTGATCAATCGTCTCATCCTGTAAACCACACCTCTGACAAATCTTATCCAGGGAAACACCCTTAGTAGCTAACCGTGAAGAGGTAGCAAGGGCATGAGATGAAAGACGCCAGACAAAGTGTTTTAACTTGGGAATAATATCAAGCTTTCAAATATGGATCACCATGAATATGCAATAAAGGAGTTTGATCACAATGCAATCTGTTATAAGCCAACCAATAAGCTGATTTAACGGAAAATTCACCAGAGGGTTCAGAAGCCCAAATCACTTGATCTGCAATCCTTTGTTGTGGAAGATAAAGTTGTTGAACCAAATTGATATCCTGCGGGTTTAAAATTGCAGAGAGATGATCCAAATCCCATGTTTTGAAACCGGACGAAGTAGAGATAAGTGAGTTCACTAAAAGGTTATCCGGGGCATCTGTCCGAGTGGCCGGACGAGGAACCTCCGAGGGGATCCAATTATCTGTACAAATCCGTGTAGAGGAGCCATCGCCAATGAGATGGTGCACACCAAGTTTGATAATCTCTAAGCCCTTTAATAATGAACTCCAGCCATAAGATTGCTGTTTGCTTGATCTTGCTTCAAGAATGGAAAAGTCTCGACAATATCTTGATTTCATCAGGTAGGCAAACAGAGAGGTTGGATGACAAAGACGAAGTAAACGCCATGCTTGTTTACCAAGTAAAGCATCATTAAACAGGGCAAGATCACGAAAACCAATTCCACCTTACCTTTTGTTTTCTGCAGTTTCTTCCATGCTACCCACAGAATTCCTTTTGTTTTATCACTTTTCTCCCGCATAAGGACTGAATTTATTTCATCAGTTAATTGGGTAGGAAGCTTAAAACATGTCATCGAATAAACCGGCATAGCAAGAGCGACTGATTTAATCATAATTTCTTTTCCGGCTTAGGAAAGATGAGATGCACTCCATGAAGAAGTTCTCTGCTTAACATTAGAGATAATAAACTGAAACATCTCCTTCTTTTTCTTTCCAAACTGCTCTGGCAGACCAAGATATTTCTCACCTCCTCCTGATTGATTGATGTTCAGAATAAGTTTCAAACGACTGCGAAGGTCAGACGGGAGACGTGAACCAAAAGTGATGAGTGATTTTGATTGATTTATTTTCTGTCCGGACCACAATTCATACGTTGAAAAGACTTGAGTAAGAGCTTTGCAATTTTTAGTATTTGCTTGACAAAAGAATAGGGAATCATCGGCAAAGAGCAAGTGTGTGATTGAAGGGACACCGTTGCCAATTTTAATTCCATGTATCCTTCCCATGAGGGCTTCTCGATCAATCATATGACTGAGGATGCGCAAACGATGTATAGATAAGGTGATAATGGATCACCTTGCCGCAGACCTCGGCTTGGTATAATCCTCCCATGGGGGTGACCATTAACAAGCACAGAGTACTCTACTGTTGTTACTGTTGCCATAATCCAATCAACCCATCAGTCATCGAAACCAAGAGCAGTTAGCGTAGATTGCAAGAAGCTCCACTCAACACGGTCGTAAGCTTTGGAGTTGTCAGCTTTTACTGCCATATACATTTGAGAAACACGCTTTCGATAATCTGAGAGGGTCACAGGGTGGTCTATTTTAGGAATTAAACATATATTGGTGTTGTTTATGCCCTGTTTCATGTGACCTGTGAGGAAAAAATCCTGGACCTCGTTTAAACAACATCCGGTCCAACAATGTCCCAGCATGATTGATAAAACCGAGTAGTAAGGCCATCCGGTCCATGTTGGACTCAAAACCCACATTTTCAGAATTAACGACTAAAATATTTGAATATCGAAAAAGAGTTTCCATATTTAGATACAAGTTCGGAGAGAATTCGTTTTGAGCTATTTCGTCGATAACTTTACGATAAAAGTACGAAATACTGTTTTTCCAGAGTTTTTCTGATAAACCGATGAAGTCGCGATTCATCGAACAAAGGACGATCGGCTGGACGAATCAAGGACAGCCAGCTCGGTATCAAGACCTGCCCATGATACCGAGCTAGCTGCATCTTTTCAGCATGTTTGGCTGATCCTTTCGTCCTTTGAACGATTCCTCCGAAGAACTGATAAAGTCGCGATTCATTGAACAAAGGACGATCGGCTGGAAGAAACAAGGATAGCCAAATAAGTATCAAGACCTGCCCATGATACCGAGCTGGCTGCATCTTATCAGCATGTTTGGCTAATCCTTTCGTCCTTTGAACGATTCCTCCGATAAACCGACGAAAGTTACGATTTTTTGAGTAAAAAGAAATCAACCAAGTATGGAGGACAGCCAGCTCAGTATTTTGGGCAGCCAATGATACCGAGGTGACTGTCATACCGAGATGGTTGCATGTCTTGCCAATCATGTACCACAGAACGTCAATCTGGACAGCATGGAGCAGTCAACTCGGTACCAGGACACCGAGCTGGTTGTCATAATGCAGTCAGCTCGGTATCATCCTCCCTCCTTGATACCTAGCTGGCTTTGGTTTCATCCTTCCCTTCCAAAAAATCGAGCTGGCTGTCACTTTCCGTGATTACCGAGCTGAAAAGGTGTATCTTCCAAACCACAAGGTTTCTGCACAGGAAACAACTTGGAAACTTTTCTCAACTCAATAATGAAGCTTCTGGAAGAAGAATCAATTCAAACAGAGTTCATACGAGGGAGTTATGCCATCCACAAGTTGGGCGTTACAGCCAGCTTGGTAATGGACAGCATGGAGCAGTCAGCTCGGTCTTTCCTTCAGACAGGATACCGAGCTGGCTGTCATGATGTAGTCACCTCGGTCACATCCTCCCTCCTGGATACCGAGCTGGCTATCACCCTTCAGTATACCGAGCTGGATGCATCCCACGAGTCATCGGAAGATCTCATCCCATCCTGGATACCGAGCTGGATGCACCATGGGTTTGTAAGCAGCCAGCTCGATTTTTTCTGTCACCAAGGAAGACCGATTTGGCTGTCATCTTCCGTTCCGTCTCATTTCATTTTGTTCTTCGTCTTCAGGGTCTTTTCGTAAACATACCAATGTTTTCGTAAGTTTCTCGAAACATCGCGATGTTTCATCTATCTCAGACAACAAAAACGTTAACTTAAAACAAATCAGAGAAAACCACTGAACCAAAAGACGAATGATAGAATTGGGCCGAGCTGGAAGGAAGGACCGACAAGGGCTGAAACCGACTTATGGAAGATTCTAGAAGCTTACTCGAAGATTTATGGAAAAGGCGTTGGAAAAAAAAAGACATTTGTCCCACATCGAAACTTAGGCTGTTTAGGACTTAGATGTCTTAGTATAAATAATGATCGATTTCTACATCTTGAAAGAGATTGAATACATTCGCAATTCACTACTCATTCGAGATTTAGAAATAAAAATTCGTTCATTCTTTTGACCTAATTTCCTTTTTCGAATTTTCTCTTTACTTTTCGTTTTCTCTCGCAAGATTCTCGGATCCTCACATTAACTTTCCAAAAATACATTGAGGTGAATTCCGATTCCCACAGTCCAGGCGCTTTATCTGATCCAATTAACTCAACTGCCACTTTGATCTCATCTTCAGTGATAGACTTTGTCAGAGAAGCATTTATTTCAGGCGTTACTTTACAGGGGTAAGATTAAAAAATTGAGAGTGTCATGGTGGGTGCCTCAGTAGTATAAACCTTTGTAAAGAAATCCTCCGCATGTGAACCAATCTGATCATCACCTTTAAAGCTATTCTCAAATTCATCTTGAACAAACATAAGCTTATTAGGACTCTGGCAAACTTTGGTGCAGGCCTGATAAAATTTGGTGTTGTGATCACCCTCAACCAACCAAGTATTCCTACTCTTCAAAAACCAAAACTTTTCTTCATCATGTTGCGCATGAGCCAACTCCCTTTGTAGTTGTAGTATCTGATCATAAGTAGTATGATCGCTCAACAAGGCAGACTCCAAATCACGTTATAAATCTTTTATTAATTCTGCTGCATTTAATTTAGAACGCCGTCTGTAAAGAGAGATAGTTTTCCTACATTCACTTATTCCTCTCTGTAATTAAAGGATGAATATTAAGAGTATGTGAGTTCCACCCCCGAGAAACATAATCTTTTTGAAATTCTTAATTTGAAGTAATCGCTTATCAAACCGGAAACTTTTTTTAGGATGCAAATTCCCAAAAGGGTAATATGAATAACAATTTTTTGGTTCATTTTACCAGGGTCTTTTTATCATAAATATTTGTTCTTAATCTCTCGACACATTTCAAAAATACAACAAAACTAGGTAGTAACCTACACTATGTGCAGGGTGAAAATATTTTATAATTATTTTATAATATTTAATTTATATTATAATTTTTTTAGAAAAAGTGAATGTTTACAATTTTTAAAAAATATTTAAATAAAATTCTATAATAGATATTATTAAAATATATAGTGTGTTTATGAGCTTAAATTAATAAATTGTAATAAATGTAATATAAAAGAGATTATTTAATATTTCTGTATTTCCATTTTTGAATATATAAATTAATCTAAATTGAATTTAATTCNCATTTTTGAATATATAAATTAATCTAAACTGAATTCAATTCAATGATGATTTGATGATTTATATATTATTGCATCAAGTTTCTATATATAGCCAAAATTTAAAATGAAGTATAATTCAAAACTTAAAAAATTATGTTTCGTGAATGAATAACATTAAATATAAATTTTCATAATATAGGTAAATAACATAACTGATATTGAATATATATATATTGTATTGATAGAATTTTTTTTTTTTTTATAAATAGCTAAATTATAATAATTTTAAAAAAGATATAGAATAAAAAAATAGAAAAATAAATATATAATTTTGGTTAGTGAATGAATTTATATTTATTTATTTTTATTGGTCCAAAAATAAACAATGGCATTTCATGTAATTTTTCTAATAAACCAAGACCTTTTAATACAATGGTTTGAGAAGTTTTATCCTTTTGACAACTCAGCATGACACAACTGTAATAAACAATCAAGAGAAGGTTATTAATAAAATAGAATCCTCAAATAATATATAGAGGATTACCAATAGATCTGGACAGATTATCCGGATCCAAAAATCCAATATAATTCAGATCGGGTTCAGATTTTTACAAATACCTGTTTGGAAATTTTTTTGAAACACTCTTGTTTGGATGTGACTCTAAAACCGATTTGGATACCGGATCAGATTGGGTAATGCCCCAGATCCAAAAGGTATCCAATCATATCCTATGTGATGGATCCAATGTTGACAATTTGTTCTCTTTAACCTTTGCAATTGCGGAATCCTGTTTTCACTTCTGATTTTGATGCGGTTTAGTAGTCCCATTTCCATTCCATAACCCAACTATAAATTCAATTGAACAATTTGATAAACTGGAAGCTCTAAAATCAATTGCAGTCGCCGAAGACCTTTTCGTTGGAATTTTTTTTTTTTTTTTTTAAGAATGTAAAATTATATACAAAAAATCATGTCATTTTTACAATGATTTTGATCGTTTATCTAAAACTGTTAAGTATATAAAAAAAAAAATACTAAAACAATGGTAAAACCCAAAGACTTCAAGGATTGGAGGTTGCATAGGCAAACCAAACCATCTCTGCATGTATCTCTCAATTTTCTGATCGAGGGGAAACAATTGCGAATGTTTTTGTTTGTGATCTTAACGATTGTTTGTACTGTTTTGGTTTCTCGCCATGTCTATGATCTTTTCTCTCTCACCATATGCGTTGCAGCATGGCCTGAAAAAGATATCGAAAGAGAAACAATTTGATGTTGTCGAACCTTGCTGAGTGGAGAAGCTGAATTAGAGAATCCCCACATGAGTAATCAAGAGTTAGGAGATTATCAGACATCTTTTTCCATATCTGAGAGGAGTATTAACATTAAAAAAATAATTGGTTTTGCATTTCCTTACTAAGACCGCAGAAGATGCAGTCCGTTCTTTGTACAGCACCCCAAAACAGCATTATGTTTCCTATTGACAAGCAATTGTGTAAAGTGAGCCATGTTAAGAATCTCTATTTAGGTGTGGTGTGATTAAACGAGAGTCCTTTGTGCCACTCTCTTTCATCTCTGTGCTGTCTCAAGAAATCTAAGCATTCTTTGATCGGGATTGTTTGACAAATTTATCTTGCAAACTTTTTCAGAGAGCAATGTGGACCCCCACTCCTCTCTCCTGTAATTTATATCTTATTCAGATCATCAGTTTTGTGGTTTCGAGTTCTTCGACGTTGCGGGGCAGTCACCACTGTCGCCTGTAACGTTATTCCTAAGTCAATTCTTCCCCTTGGACTAGTTAAGTCGAACAGCCTACCCAAAAGTGATCAATAATCAAACCAGAAGGAAGTGTTTTCGCCATTGTTTACTTAAGCTTGATGGAATTCATTCACTATGCCTTTATATTTTAACATTTTTTTCCACATTCACACTCCCATGGTTGACCTCTCTTTCACAGTTCAGAAAGAGTCTTTCTTAAGATAGGACTGTCTGATCCATGTAATCCATAGAGAATGGCCACACAGAATTCTACAAATCAATTTCAAACAGCTCACTTAGTTGGCATCTTTGATTGAATTAATACCCAGTCCTCCTTTTTTCTTTGTTATATAAACCTACGACCAAGCAATCTTCGATTTTGTTGTTGTGTTAAGATCCGAACCTGACCATAAAAATGCCAGACTTGTGATTGGGTGATCCAGGTTAGAAGATTTCTGCAGTTGTATCATGTGACTTATTGCATTATAGAATCATCGCACTACAAGGCTAATATCTCGATTCTTCAATTTCATCATCCTCCTCATCCTCTTTGGTATAATCTTATCAATATTCTGTTATCCATAATGTTTTATAATATGGGAAAAATATCATTTAAAACATAAACTTTCAAATTGTGGTCATTTAAAGCATGAACTTTGACGAAAGTCATTTAAAGCATGAACTTTCGTTGACTAATTTGTTAAAACATCAAGTTTCATTGACCAGACCAAAATGAGCATGACGTTAACTCATGTAACGGAGCTATTAACCGGCGTTATCATCCTCTATTAATCAGAAGTCATTTAAAGCACAAACTTTTAAAATGAAGTCATTTAAAGCATGAACTCATTTAAAGCATGAACTCATTTAAAGCATGAACTTTCAGATTGAGTCCATTTAAAACATGAACTTTGAGTATAGGCCATTAAAAACATGAATTTTGGATATAGGTATTTTAAGCTTCAATTTTTGTTGACTGTTTTTTATAAGCATTAAGTTTTTTTAAGGTAGCCAAAATGAACATGACACTACCACATTTAACATAACTATTAACATGTATTAAATGAGCGGTTTAATATCCTTTTGGTTTCTTTGCCAAAAGGATCATAACGTTACCAGATTTTTAAAATATATCTAAATTTCAGTACATTGATTTGTAAAATTAGGAGCGGTTAACATCTCTTCCTTGTCTCATGATAATTTCAGATATTAATCATACAATGGTATAAAACATCGTCATGTTGAAGAACAACAATTTAATTTTATTCGTACACATTTTTTAATGTGTATTTTCCAAGTTGATTTAAATAAGAAACTCAAGACAAAAATGAATCTTCTTGTGAACACTTAGGTTAGTTTTTTTACCATCTCAATATATGTTTTTTCAGTTTTTATGTTTTAAATCTTTTCTTATTTTCACAAATAAACAATATCCAGGAGAAGTTATCATTAATATCTGAAACTATCATGAGATGAGGAATATATGTTAACCGCTCCTGATTTTACAAATCAATGTACTGAAATTTATATGAATTTTTAAAATGTGGTAACGTTATGATTATTTTGGTAAGGGAACCGAAACGATATTGTTATTTAACCGCTCATTTAATACATGTTAATAGTTCTGTTATATATGGTAGTTTTATGTTTATTTTGGTTATTTTAACGAAGCTTAATGCTTATAAAACAGTGGTCGAAAATACATACTTAAAAACCCGACATCCAAAGTTCATGCTTTTAATGGTCTATATTCAAAGTTCATACTTTAAATAGCTTCAATTTCATGCTTTAAATGATCTCAGTTTGAAAACTTTTGCTTTAAATGACACTTTTTCCAAACTAATACGATGTCGTTTGTGACTAACGGAGGATGATAACGCCGTTTAATAACTCCGTTACATAAGTTAACGTCATACTCATTTTGGTTAGGTCAATGAAACTTGATGCTTTAAAAAAATAGTCAACGAAAGTTCATGATTTAAATGGTTTTCGTCAAAGTTCATACTTTAAATGGCCACAATTTGAAAGTTCATGCTATAAATGACATTTTATCGTGCTGATAACATGTTATAGATATAATGTAAGAGTAAAGAATTAATGGGAGAGAGAGAGAAGATTTTAACGTAACTTTGTTCCCTTTGTATTATAGAGAGCTTAAGAACTTATTACAAAAAGAAGTAATTGAAGCCTTTATATAGACAATCTAAAATGGCTTAGAGGTTGAAACTTAATGTCTAAGTAACTTACTCAGGAAGTTTTGGTAAAATGGATAGTCACTTATTACACGTGTAAGTTAACACGTTTATAACACTCCCCCTTGATTATCCATTTTATATTATATACTACCTCATTAAAAACCTTATTATGGAAAAACCCAATGGAATAAAAACAATGACAAGGAAAAAAAAGTATAGTAACATAATCTCCCCCTGAGAACGAAAAGCGAAATCTTTGCTTCATAAGTCGCGTAAATAACGCATCCCGATACTATGAACATGTTTTCTGAATGTGATTGTTGGAAGCGCTTTTGTGAACAAATCGGCTGCATTTTCACTTGAACGGACATATTGAATATTCACATCTTGATTCTTCTCAAGTTCTCGTATGTAAGAGAAAAATCTCGGAGGAATATGTTGTGTCCTGTCGCTCTTAATATAGTCTTCTTTAATTTGGTCGACACATGCAGAGTTATCTTCAAACACTTTTTTGGCTCTTTCTTTGTAAGAATTCCACTTGATTCTTGGATATGATGAGTCATAGACCTAAGCCACACACATTCTCTAAATGCTTCGTGAAGCGCAATAATTTCTGCGTGATTTGATGAAGTTGCAACCAAAAGTCTGCTTTTGGGAACGCCATGAGATCGCTGTTCCACCATTTATGAAAACGTATCTGGTTTGTGACTGAGCTTTATGTGGGTCTCATAAATATCCTACATCTGCAAAACCAACCAAACCAAACTCGGAGTTTTTCGGATAAAATAATCACAAATCAATGCTACCTTGGCGGTAACCGAATATATGTTTTATTCTGTTCCAATGTCTGCATGTTGGAAATGAACTGTATCTTGCAAGTAGACTGGTAGCAAATGCTATATCTGGTCGAGTGCAATTTGCAAGATACATAAGCCCACCTATAGCACTCATATAAGGTACTTCTGGATCTAATATTTTTTCGCTATCTTCACAAGGTCTAAATGGATCTTTCTGGACATCAACTGATCTATTGACCATTAGAGTACTCAAAGGAGTCGCTTTGTCCATATAAAAACGTTTTAAGATCTTTTTGGTATAATTTGACTGATGCACAAATATTTCAGCGCGGAGGTGCTCGATCTGGAGCCCAAGACAAAATTTTGTTTGTCAGAGATCTTTCATTTCGACCTCTTCTTTCATAAGAATTATTGCATCAACAATCTCCTTTTGAGTTCCAATTATATTTAGGTCATCAACATATACATCAATGATCACAAAACCAGATGATGTTTTTCTAATATATACGCAAGGGCATATAGCATTATTTACATGGCCTTTGCTCAACAAGTATTCACTCAAGCGATTATACCACATGCGTCCGGATTGTTTTAATTCGTAAAGTGAT
Organism: Sisymbrium altissimum; assembly: GCA_900406495.1. Taxonomy (NCBI): domain Eukaryota; kingdom Viridiplantae; phylum Streptophyta; class Magnoliopsida; order Brassicales; family Brassicaceae; genus Sisymbrium; species Sisymbrium altissimum. Next base: position 18,493 of record OVBI01001169.1, on the reverse strand, counting down.
CGCTGTAATTTGACTGAACATATTTCTTTAGACCTTGAGATTAATGCTTCCGGCATTTTCAATCCTTCCGGGATTTTCATGTATATATATTTATCCAGTGATCCATATAAATATGCTGTCACAACATCCATAAGGTACATATGTAGCTTTCTAGATGCCGCTAGACTCATTAAGTACCTGAATGTGATTGCATACATAACCAGAGAATATGTTTCTTCGTAATCAATTCCCGGTCTTTGAGAAAAACCTTGGGCAATAAGACGTACTTTATATCTTGTTATTTCCTTTTTCTCATTTCTCTTTCGCACAAACACCCATTTGTACCCTACTGGTTTTATACTTTCAGGTGTTGTGACAATGGGTCCAAAAACACTTTTTTTATTGAGGGAGAATAATTCAGTTTGCATGGCCATTTTCCATTTCTCACAATCATGTCTTTTCTAACATTCTAATATGGATCTTGGATCAGGATAATCACTTTCTTGATCAATTTCTATAGCTACAGAAAAAAAAATATTCCATCAGTATCTTTTATTTTATTTCTAATCAGTAACTCTATATTTTCGGCATAATTGATGAAAATCTCATATTTTTCTATTTCTTTTTCATCGTCTGGATTTTTTTCATTCTCGGGTTCTTTTAGAACATTTTTATTTATGTCTTCTTGACATTTCTCTTCAACCGGCTCTTCTTGAACCTTTTTACTTTGTTCTCCCAATTTTTTTTTCTTTCGGGGATTTTTATCTTTACAGCATATCGACCTCCTCCTCTTTAACTGAACTCTAGGTTTATTTGCTATGTTCTTATCCGTATGTTCTTCGGGAACAGTGATTCTTGATGGAACATTAGCAGCAGGTATATATGATTTTGTCACTCTTTTTGTATCTGTGAACGCATCTGGTAACTGATTTGCCAAGTTTTGCAAATGTACAATTTTCTGAAGTTCAAGTTCACGTTGTCTCGTAGGGTGATCAATGTGCAATAACGAAGGTGTGCACCATGTAATATCTTTAGGAACTTCTTTGATTCCTCCCCGTAACACTGGAAATTCATCTTCATTAAAATGACAATCAGCAAATCTTGCCGTAAACATATCACCAGTTGTCGATTTAAGATATCTAATAATATTTGGTGACGTATACCAAATATATATTCCCAATCTCCTTTATGGCCCCATTTTTGTTCTTTGCGGTGGTGTTATCGGCACAAAAACCGCACATCCAAATACACGGAGATGGGATATATCTGGCTCTTGGCCAGATGTTAATTGTATCGAGGAGGCTGTATGATAACCACTTGGTCTTATTTGGAGTAGTGCTGCTGCATGCAAGATAGCATGACCCCATACTGAAATTGGGAGCTTTGTTCTCAATATTAACGGTCTTGCAATTAACTGCAACCGTTTAATTAAAGACTCAGACATGCCATTTTGTGTATGAACATGGGGAACTGGGTGCTCAACATCTATTCCCATTGACATACAATTGTCATTAAATGTCGATGAAGTGAATTCAGCAGCGTTATCAAGTCTTACTTTCTTAATTGAATGTTCAGGGAATTGTGCTTTCAACCTGATTATTTGGGCAATGAATTTTGTGAAAGTCATATTTCGTGTGGTCAAAAGACACACATTTGACAATCTACTAGATGCATCAATTAATACCATAAAATACCGGAATGGCCCGCACGGTGGGTGAATCGGACCACGTATATCACCATGTATTCTCTCTAGAAATACAGAATATTCATTCCTAACTTTAGCTGGTGATGGCCGAGTTATGAGTTTTCCTTGAGAATAAGCATTACATAAAAATTCACCCGATTGTAAAATTTTCTCGTTTTTCAACGGATGACCATTGATGAGGTAGTATATAATATAATGTATTTGGATGTGCGGTTTTTGTTCCGATAACACCACCACAAAGAACAAAAATGGGGCCACAAAGGAGATTGAGAATATATATTGGGTATACGTCACCAAGTATTATTAGATATCTTGAACCGACAACTGGTGATATGTTTACGGAAAGATTTGCTGATTGTCATTTTAATGAAGATGAATTTCCAGCGTTAGGGGGAGGAATTAAAGAAGTTCCTAAAGATATTACATGGTGCACACCTTCGTTATTGCACATTGATCCCCCTACGAGACAACGTGAACTTGAAGTTCAGAAAATTGTACATTTGCAAAACTTGGCAAATCAGTTACTAGATGTTTTCACAGATACAAAAAGATTGAAAAAATATATATACCTGCTGCTAATGTTCCATGAAGAATCACTGTTCCCAAAGAATAGACTGATAAGAACTTAGCAAATGAACATAGAGTTCAGTTAAAGAGGGGGAGGCCGATGGGCTCTGAAGATAAAAATCCCCGACAGAAAAAGAATTTGGGAGAACAAAGTAAAAAATGTTCAAGAAGAGCCGATTGAAGAGAAATGTCAAAAAGACATAAATAAAAAGGTTCTAAAAGAACCCGAGAATGAAGAAAATCCAGACGATGAAAAAGAAACAGAAAAATATGAGATTTCCATCAATTATGTCCAAAATAAAGAGTTACGGATTAGAAATAAAATAAAAGATATAGATGAAATATTTTCTTTGTCGTTAGCTAAAGAAATTGATCAAGAAAGTGATGATCCTGATCCAAGGTCCATATTAGAATGTCAAAAAAGACATGATTGGGAGAAATGGAAAATGGCCATGCAAACTGAATTATTCTCCCTCAATAAAAGAAGTGTTTTTGGACCTATTGTCACAACACCTGAAAGTATAAAACCAGTAGAGTACAAGTGGGTGTTTGTGCCAAAGAGAAATGAGAAAAATGAAATAAGAAGATATAAAGCACGTCTTCTTGCCCAAGGTTTTTCTCAAAGACCGGGAATTGATTACGAAGAAACATATTCTCCGGTGATGGATGCAATCACATCGAGGTACTTAATGAGTCTAGCGGCATCTAGAAATTTAGATATGTACCTTATGGATGTTGTGACAGCATATTTATATGGATCATTGGATAATGATATATACATGAAAATCCCGGAAGAATTGAAAATGCCGGAAGCATTAAGCTCAAGGTCTAAAGAAGTATGTTCAGTCAAATTACAGCGATCACTTTACGGATTAAAATAATCCGGACACATGTGGTATAATCGCTTGAGTGAATACTTGTTGAGCAAAGGTTATGTAAATAATGCGATATGTCCTTGCGTATTTATTAGAAAAACATCATCTGGTTTTGTAATCATTGTTGTATATGTTGATGACCTAAATATAATTGGAACTCAAAAGGAGATTGATGATGAAAGAATTCTTATGAAAGAAGAGTTCGAAATGAAAGATCTCGGACAAACAAAATTTTGTCTTGGGCTCCAGATTGAGCACCTCCGAGATGGAATATTTGTGCATCAGTCAAATTATACCAAAAAGATCTTAAAACGTTTTTATATGGACAAATGAACTCCTTTGAGTACTCCAATGGTCAATAGATCACTTGATGTCAAGAAAAATCTATTTAGACCTTCTGAAGATAGCGAAAAAATATTAGGTCCAGAAGTACCTTATATGAGTGCTATCGGTGGGCTTATGTATCTTGCAAATTGTACTCGACCATATATAACATTTGCTATTAATCTACTTGTAAGATACAGTTCATTTCCAACACGCAGACATTGGAACGGAATAAAACATATATTCTGTTACCTCCAAAGTAGTATTTAGGTAGTAGTATTGATTTATGATTATTTTATCCGAAAAACCCCGAGTTTGGTTTGGTTGATTTTGCAGATGCAGGATATTTATCAGACCCACATAAAGCTCGGTCACAAACCGGATACGTTTTCATAAATGGTGGAACAGCGATCTCATGGCGTTCCCAAAAGCAGACTTTGGTTGCAACTTCATCAAATCACGCAGAAATGATTGCGCTTCACGAAGCATGTAGAGAATGTGTGTGGCTTAGGTCTATGACTCATCATATCCAAGAATCAAGTGGAATTCTTACAAAGAATGAGCCAACAAAAGTGTTTGAAGATAACTCTGCATGTGTCGCCCAAATTAAAGAAGACTATATTAAGAGCGACAGGACAAAACATATTCCTCCGAGATTTTTTTCTTACATACGAGAACTTGAGAAGAATCAAGATGTAGATATTCAATATGTCCGTTCAAGTGAAAATGCAGCCGATTTGTTCACAAAAGCGCTTCCAACAATCACATTCAGAAAACATGTTCATAGCATCTGGATGCGTTATCTACGCGACTTATGAAGCAAAGATTTCACGTTTCGTTCTCAGGGGGAGATTATGTTACTATACTCTTTTTTCCTTGTCATGGTTTTTATCCCATTGGGGTTTTCCATGATAAGGTTTTTAATAAGGTAGTATATAATATAAAATGGATAATCAAGGGGGAGTGTTATAAACGTGTTAACTTACACGTGTAATAAGTGACTATCCATTTTATCAAAACTTACTGAGTAAGTTACTTAGACATTAAGTTTCAACCTCTAAACCATTTTAGATTGCCTATATAAAGGCTTCAATTACTTCTTTTTGTAATAAGTTCTTAAGCTCTCTATAATACAAAGGGAACAAAGTTACGTTAAAATCTTCTCTCTCTCCCATTAATTTTTCACTTTTACATTATATTTATAACACGTTATCAGCACGAAAAATAAGGCTTTTAATGAGGTAGTATATAATATAAAATGGATAATCAAGGGGGAGTGTTATAAACGTGTTAACTTACACGTGTAATAAGTGACTATCTATTTTACCAAAACTTACTGAGTAAGTTACTTAGACATTAAGTTTCAACCTCTAAGCCATTTTAGATTGTCTATATAAGGCTTCAATTACTTCTTTTTGTAATAAGTTCTTAAGCTCTCTATAATACAAAGGGAACAAAGTTACGTTAAAATCTTCTCTCTCTCCCATTAATTTTTCACTTTTACATTATATTTATAACACGTTATCAGCACGAAAAATAAGGCTTTTAATGAGGTAGTATATAATATAAAATGGATAATCAAGGGGGAGTGTTATAAACGTGTTAACTTACACGTGTAATAAGTGACTATCTATTTTACCAAAACTTACTGAGTAAGTTACTTAGACATTAAGTTTCAACCTCTAAGCCATTTTAGATTGTCTATATAAGGCTTCAATTACTTCTTTTTGTAATAAGTTCTTAAGCTCTCTATAATACAAAGGGAACAAAGTTACGTTAAAATCTTCTCTCTCTCCCATTAATTCTTTATAATATAGTCTTATTAGGTATATGACCGAAGGTCCACTGTTATTTCTGGTACAGAAAAAAAATATTTCTACATAAAAAAGCAATGGGTGATACATGGACCATCCACAGAAGAGGATTTGTAGAGTGAAGAGCTCATTGGGGACATGTAGCTAGTCCCTCATTAGTACATACTTTGAGTTGAGGACTCGGTGTCTCAAGTACGTGATGACTTTTTGATGAATGATCATCAGTCCAAATGACCTGAGGTGCATAAGACTTAAGGTGCATAACGCCTTTTGAATGAAAGAATGATCATGAGTCCATAAAACCTAGGATGATGATGCCCAAAAAGGAATGATCCATATTCCAAAGGACCTAGTTCATTTAACACTACCTAGTGAAGGAATTCTGATAATGCCGTGAGGGAATGATCATGAGTCTGTAAAACCTGGAACGATGATGTCCAATGAAGGAATGATCCTGGCCATTAAACTTATCTGCAAAAGGGAGTCATCTGTCAAAGTTTAGTGATATTACCAGATCAGTTTGCAAAAACAAAAAAAAATAACATATATAAATGATTTTTACATGTTTTTTTTTCTTATTTTCTATACGAAAATTGAATATTTTATCTTGATTTAATGTTTTTAAAAGTTGTTTTGTGTATTTTAAAGTTTTTAAAGGTAAAAACATCAAAATAATGAAAAAAATGAGCAAAATATGACTGTATCTTAATATATACGAGATTTCAAGACAAAACAATCAATCAAAGTTTTAAATTCTTAAGAAGTGTTATTTTAATAACATAACAAATATGATGTACCAGAAGTCAGAGCTTAGACAAAGCCCTTCCAAGACAAACATTTGTATGATATTTGGTGGAGATAAATCCCTTTGAGTTAAATTTCACATGAAAGTAGAATGATGCCATTTAAAGTATTAGTGGTACCGATAATCTTACAGATGCTCTCACTAAGCTTCTTCCTCGGGCTCGGTTCCTCACTGTGATTTCCAAGATTGGACTTTGTAGCCAACGTCCATCTTGAAGAGGCATATTAGTATAGATAGATATTATCTCTGATTGTACTTATCTATAAGAGAGAATATCTAGCTATCGATATCTCCGATAGGTTTGTTGTGTGATATGGGTATTTTCGAGTAATTTTGTGGATGTACATGTTGGTTTCCAAACGGCTGTGTTGGATAGTATGGACATACAATAAACTTGTTGTGGATAGTGGACATACAGATAAATGAACGTACGCTGATGGATAGTCGAGTAATTCTGTGGACATACATGTGTGTTTATAAATGGCAGTGTTAGGTAGTATGGACGTACAATAGGGTTGTTGTGGATTTTCAATATATAGATGGATGACAGTGTTCCACCAGTAACAGGTGTAGGATTTGGCTGGAACATTCATTGTGGATCAAAATAATTCTTCTAGTCTGTGTTGTCTGTCTATCCATCACTAGTTGCAACTAGGTGGTCAATAGCCTTGTTGGTTGTACACGTGATTATCTTTGGTCGTAGTGGTATATGTAGAGGAAGTTTGACGCCACATAATATTTCTGCTGCGTTTGAACCACCATAATCCAGCTGCGTTTAACTTCAGCGTTGTCTAGTTGACGGGCTAATTCCATCGTTAGTGAGCAAGACTGGAGGCGTTGTGAGGCTGGTGGCTAGCTCTTTGTTTTTCGGTGGCCAGTACGAAAGATTGACAGAGGATTTACAAAGAGTCTTGCAAAAGAAATTGACAATGGCATTATGTTGAAACTGGGGTAACGTAATCCCGAAATGAAAGGGTACAGTTCTTGACATTTGGTGTTTTTATAATTAAGTCCTACTTGCCCTGGAGTACAGCCTCTCGCCAGTGATGACTAAAAAGTGTTCCGTTATGATCTGCAATGGATAGAGGGTGGATGTAGGTCAGTGAACAAGATTATTGGGGACTCTAAAGAAGAGTCTCGAAAAAAAATAAAAGTAATATAAATTATTATATATAATTATTTTATTATTGTATGGTCTCCTATTTCTTGGAACAATCTCTTCATTCGGTGTAGGATATGCAATGCTTGGCCAGGCTCGGAGCATCAGGCTGCGTGACTCCATTGTTTATACCAATGCTAAGGTCGCCAAAAAGTATGTCTTCCTCCTCTTTTTGTTTTCCCTTCAAATCATTCTCTAATGATCCTGACTTGTTCTTCCATCATATCTCCTCTGCCTCCTAATTGTGTGGTTACCTTTTTCATCAATATTGGCCTTTTCAGGCTCAAAGAAACACACTATGCCGGTGCTGCTACTACCTCTGGATTGGCATCCAGCTTGGATTTGACTTCTGCAGAGATCCTAAACATTTCCTTCGCTTCTCTACAAAGTGCCTGTCATCCATTTTCGTTTGCCAGCTCTCTCTGACTTTAGAATAAACTCTCTCCGATTGTTTTCTTTGTTTTGGCAGGGAATACTGCTGTGCAATCCTCAACAGGCTTTTCCACTAGGTAGTGAGACACAAAGCAACTACTTTTCAGAGTCTGTAACCTTTGCTATGCTCAAGTAGATATAGACTTGCCACTGCTCTAGAAGATATATAATACTTAGCGAGAGAGAACTTTTCGGAGTGTTATTGAAAGATGGCTGTGTAAGTGATAACATGGGTATAGAAAGTGTAGATATGACCTTGCGAGGGACACAACTTTTCAGGATGTTGGTTGTTGTTGAAAGATGATGGTGTAGCTGATATAACCTTGCGAATGCTCTGGAATATATCTCTTGTTTGTTTTAAGCTTTCTCTCCCTAATCACTTTTATGGCACCTCCAGCATCTAACACCTAGTTTACTGCCCTTGAATGAATGACAAAAAAAATTAACATTGTCGATATCAGGTTATTTGATCTTGGTTTGGAATTTAACTTTATGTTTACGGTTATCTCAACTTAAAATGGACTTATTTGATAAGTTTTCAGTTGTGGTTTTGGATAAAATCATTACAAGGTGAGGGTCCACTACTAGTTTCCTTGAGAAAATCCATTGTTTTTGACACCTATATCTGACCAAACAGAAAAAGAAATCAATTAGTATATAAAGACAATTCAATTGTAAAAGGAACAAGTTTGTAAACGAGAGATTTACACTAAAATCATATCAATCATAACTAAAAACCTCGGAGTGGATTTTATCACAACTTGTACATTCGTTATATCATGCTGAGAATTGTAACATAATCAATTAAAAGTCTATTTAGCCTAACTTATATCTTCTCGAGATTGGAGAAAGTTGCAAACTCTGAGAAGTAAGTGGGTCGAGTCCCAGTGCCTGATCCTGGAGCACGATGAGGATTGCAGAGCTCTATTCCCCTCGAAGGAGTGAAGGCCAGACTCGACGTCATGAAACCAGAGGAGTTAGCACCGCATGAATACTGTGTTTCTTTGAGCCTTTTGGCGACATTAGCATTAAGTTTCAGAGTGCTCGGGACACTGGACACTCGCAGCCTCTTGCTCCGAGCATGGCCAAGCATTCCATATCCTTGACCTAACCCATCACCTAGTGAGCTCTCTTCGGGTGTTGGACCAAATGCCAACCGGTTGGCCTGCTTTCTCATCTCTGTAAGNTCTGTAACTGCATACCTTTCTTTCGTTTTTCTCAGGCGGCGACCACCTCTTCTCCTCTTAGGCTCACTATGTGGAACAGGAAGTGGCTTAGGTTGCCTTGCAGGACAAGGTTCTTGCAACTTGGCAATCTTGTTTCGGATCTCCTCCCTGAAAGCGTTTCCGTATGTCCCCGACGGGTCTCCTTTAACAGCGTCAATTCTTGCTGTCAAAGTCGATTTGCCAGCTAAGAGCTTGCTAGCGTGCAACCGAAGCTGAGGAGGCGTGCTTTGGAAAATCTCCGTCTGCTCCAGATAGCCCACACGGGACCGGGACGCTGCAGTAGAGAACCCATCGAGGTTCTTCCTCTTCTGGCCAAGAACTTGAACGTAACAGGCAGGCATGTTAGCAAGCTCCGATAAACCTCCAGCAGTCTCCATGAGCTTGGCTGCAACAGCACACCCGACAATGGCGGAAAGATTTGGTGCGATACATCCCATCTTGGTTTCGAGAAAGTCAAGGATCTTCTTCCGTGCGGAATCAAGATCAATAGCCCGATCACATGCATCCATCGTCTTCTGCAGGACATCCTCTGGCAGAGGTTCCCCTTTCGTGGTTGAGGCAATGAGTTTAACAGCCATAATAGTAGGTGGTTTGAGAAGACCTTCCAGATCAACAAGGGTTAAATCGGTCGCATTCCCAATATGTTTCGCAACACGGGCATAATCGATTGCCTGAGGTACAAGCGACTCAAGCTCTTGGAACCTAAGTCTGTACTTGTAACGGATAAAGTTGTGGACGATGACGATTTCATTCTCGATATCAACTGAGAGCTTGTTGCAATCCGCTATCAATTTGTAATCAGGACTACCATTTATCTCTGCCACAGTTCCCTTTGAGTCCTTCCCGAGAGCCTCTTCCACTTTCTGCATTGTATCAGCATATCTCTGAGTCTTGTGTAGCTTAGAAACGCTATCGAGATCATCAGAGGTTAGGGCTTCTAAGTCTTCTCCCTCCTTTCCAGCATTCTCGTCAAAATATGGTGCTTCACTGTCAGATAACTCGTCAAGCTCTGCGAGGAAACAATCTCCAAGAGTTGCCATATTATCTTCAAACGAACCTTTGATAAGCAGCTTCTGTGAGAAACAATTGTTGGTTCTCTTACCTTGGCGTATGTTTATTATATATATATAGAGATTGGAGACAACAACTTCTTACGGTCTGTTTCCTTTTTACGAGAAACAGAAAAAAGGAAATTCCTTTTTTTTTTTTTTTTTGACTGATAAGTATATTCCTTTTTTCTTAATAATGAATTGATATTATTTATTTACGCGGTTTTAGTTGTAGCCAAAAATGAAAATGCGTTCGACTAGAAGTAAGTATCTTCCTCAATTGTCGAAAAAGAACTCAACAAGTGCTTCCTTTTGTAGCCCTTTTTATATCTCCAAATGCACCTTTACTTATGACCTTGCACCTTTGATGTCTTCGTACGTTGAAGGGTCCGTACAAGCTATTGATAAATATCAAACAATTTTGTTCAAAAGCCGTCAGTATGGTGGAGTTCATAAGCCAATTTCCAGTATTGTGTATTGTTAACTCAGAGTGGCTCTGTTCTGAAATCAAACTTCTTTTAGTGAAGAGAAGTGTTTGATTCCCGCAGAGATTGTAGTTGTTTCCGGTACCAGTAAGGACAGCAACGTAAGAGGAAAGTCACCAGCAAGTTTAATCGTTGGTTTCACAACTGTTAACAGTACATAGAGCACAAGAATGTGATAAAGGTTATGATGTTTCAACAGTTTTTGTAACCAATGAGTTTTAATTTCAAGGCTGTTGTACTGAAAAATACATTGCAGACTTAGCATCAAGATACAAAAATTCTTCTGAGTAAATCATCAATCACGCGGCCTAAATACTCAGAACTAGAACGTAAAACTAAAGACTTTGTGGTGAAGAAGCAATTTCAAATAACACAAATCCAGTTTTGTAATCTTAAACACAAATCCGAGAAGCAAACCTAAATACAATTCAGTTTTGTCTGTCCAATTTTGTCACAAACATAGATTGCTGCAGAGTTACCTGAGATGCAGTCATATTCATGGCGCGAAAATCAGAGGACATTGTCTAATTGGTTTCACAAGCAAGAACATCAACGAAGTAATCCAAAAAGAGAAGACAGTAAATGGTCCTCAAGAGTAGAAGATTGAAGGTTTTGGTTGTTTCAACATCTCCAGAACAAAACAAAGATATAAAGCAAGCTATGATTCGTTAAAAACACTTACTTCTTTATAGTAACTCTACTTTTGAGTTTGAAACCCCTACACTTCTTATGTTTGTGTATTAACATAGTAAGAGAAAATTCTAAAGAGTTACTCACTTGCCAACTAGTCTTCAAAAACATGGCACCCTAGAGAGTCTTTTCTTCTCTACCTTAGTTATCTTCCTCAGCAACTCTCCTATTCCTTTAAAAGTGATCGTATCATAACTGTCCAAGCATCTCTTGATTATGACAACAAGGATCGGATGTGCATCACTAGGGATCCGCTCAAGCAGAAGATCAGTGGTTGACTTCATGATTTCTTCATAACTTGGTGGGTTTTCCTTCCATGTTCTCTCAAACCCATCACTGATCTTTTGTTTAAGGACTTTACGAGCAGCTTCCACAGGAATCTTAAAACCAAAAGAGAAAGAAGATAGAACACAAAAGAATCAAAACAAAGATAAAAAAAAAATCAATGAGATTCAAAAATTCAAAACATTTACTTACTTCAACAGTCATCATCTCCCAAAGTACAACTCCGAAATGTAATATATCACTTTTAACTGCTTTTACATCCCAGTTAATTTTCCCACCCAAGTGGGAGGGACCACAAATCTTCACAACCTAATCCAAAAGAACACGAATACTATGAGACTATGAAAATATGGAACATAATGAGCATGCATATAGAATAAACAATAAAGTATACTTACCCCCTTTTCATCTATTAGAAGACTTTTAGTCTCAAGACCTCCATAGAAAATATTCTCTTGGTGTAAATACTGCATTGATTCTACAATTTCAATGGCAACCCTGACCAAGTTTTCAAAATCAAAACTTTTTTTATCTTTGTGGAGAAAATCGAAGACTGTTGGAAGTGGCATATCTTCTGGATCCCCCTGAACCATAGACCCCCCCTGACACACTGTAGATACATACTAAAACATCAGTCTCCTAACCTTACCCTATACTATGACATCAGTCTCCTAACCTTACCCTATACTAAGACATCAGTCTCTTAACATTACCCTATACTAAGACATCAGTCTCTTAACATTACCCTATACGCTATAAGAACTTGGGATTAGAAACATACAGTTCACCATCAGGTTGCTTTTCATCGATAATGAGACGTTTCATCTGTATTTCCAACGGTACTTCATCTTCTTCTTTCTCAGCAAGAGATGCATCAAGCGAAACACTTTCTTTCTCCTTGTTCTTCAACAATGGCTGCATCATTGGAAAGTAAAACTCACTCGTACCATTCTTTATACCGAGTAAAGCTTAAATCCTAACTCTATAATATAAAAAAAGCTCACCTTTTGTTCCAAGTTCAAGTCTTGAGTCGACTGCGATTGCAAAGCCAAAACAGGTGGGGAGTCTTTTACTTCTGCGCCGTCCTCATCCTTAGTTCTAGCTAATGCTGATCTTTCGGTGCCTCGTCCTGCGTCTTCCATTGCCGGCGACTATCAGTTAACGAGGCGCGAAGAGAGAAGGACGAAAGAAACTACAGAAGCGAGCGAAAAGGGGAATAGTCCGAAATTAGGAGGTCGAGTGAGGGGTTTAACCGAAGACGGTTTAAATAAGAATCAATTAAGATTGTATTGAACCAAATGCGTATAATAATTTAACCGACGTTAGACCAAAGATTAATTTGAACCGAAACTGTTTGATTAAATTCAAGTTAAAATTCAATTTGATTTCCGAAACTGTTTAATTAAATTCAAGTTAAAATTCAATTTGATTTAATAAAAACCAATTGGTCCATGTAATTTTACTGGGGGTTATTGATTTATATATTTTAATATATTTGAAAATTTGAATGAAATCTAATGTTATTGATTTCATGATTTTATAATATATGTTAAAATCATGTATTATTAATTTTGTGATCTATAAATCCTAATTAAAATCATATGTTATTTAATCATACGGATTTATTTATGAATTTGATTTTATAATGGATTTGTTTATTAAAAATACAAAAACTAAAATCTAAAAGAAAACTCTCAGATTTGTATATATTTATTATTATATTTGAAAATCTCATACAAATTTCTAAATAAATAAATGAATAAAGTTAATTAATTAACCAAACTACATTTAAATAAATTACTAATTATACCCTCGAAAACCAAAACTGATCGGTTTTTAAAAAAAAATCAAAAACTTTAATTGACCGGTTCACCAATTTATCTTGCTCGAATTTAGAATCGGATATAGCCCGGTAACGTCGAACCATTTTGGGATAGGTGGTTACGGGTTGTCCGAGACAGCGGTCTGAGGATCACGAATTTTAGAGCACATTTCAATGCATCAACAGTAAGAAAAAAGATCCTGTATTATTGACAAAGCAGCAACCTGCTTTTGTAGAATCCAAGTAACTAAGCAAGATTTTACACATCTATAGCCACGACAACAAATACATCTACAAAGATTTAAACAGAATCATATCAAATTAGACAAGAATTGTAACCTCTTTGCTCTATAGATCCTAACTCTAGTTATTTACTTTTTACCGTATGTATATCCCATTTCCCGAAAACCCTATCAACTTTGATGGTAAGAGTCTTCAAAGCTTTTACCTTGAGAGAAAAACCGCGGCAAATATTCTTAACCGAAGAATGATAGAGAACATAGAAAGATACCCGATTTCAAATGACCAGCTTCTGTTCTTGGGCCTTGTTCTCGTTGAAACGAAGCAAAAGGGAGAAACTTTCTGTTGGTTCTCGGCAACAATAAGAAGTTGCTTTTCTGTGGGGTTTCCCCGGAAAAGAGAGAAACTTTCCAGGAAGGAAAGTCTCGGAAAAGAATAGTAGCTTTCTTTGTGTTGGATTATGAGAGAAGATGAGCTGATGAACGTTTCAGGAGGGATATTTATCCGAACAAGGAGAAGCTTTTCCGGTGTTTAGAATGGCGGGAAGAGCGAGGCAGTGCATGGTCAAGGGCACCAGATCTTGGAGTGCTGGACACGGAGCTCTGGGCTGTATCATTCTTGGCATCAGAAGCTCGTGGAAGAAGAAACTTGCAGCCCATCTTGACCAGACGAGGCGAGCTCACGGAGGTAGAGGACTTGCTCACTCTCTTCTTCATCTCCTGCTTGATACTCTGAAACTCCTCTTCCAGTTCTCCAACTCGTGACCTCATTTTCTGCATATCAACTTTTAAAACCTGGTTTTGGCGCACAACTGTCACCCACCCATCTCTCTTAACGATCTCATGTCCTGTTGTCCCTCCTGGAATGGTCAGTGCATGAGCTGTTTCTGTGTTTGTGACATTGAGACCGCCTGCAAGAGCGGTCCTGAGATGCATTTGTTCGAAGAAGAGGACTTGAAGAACAACTCTGAGCGGTAACCTGTCGTTATGGGAAGCATGAGCGCAAGCGTCTATGGAGAGTCTTTGGTAGTCCATGATGTTGCAGAGTTGTTCCTTGTCTTTATCTGATAGCCATGGATGCTCCTGACAAGTTCAGATTCATATTCAATATTGGCTCTTTTGGACAAAAACTTGTAAAGAACGAGAGATATGAGTATGATCCAACCTTGAAATAGATATCAAATGCTCTGTATAGACCATCGTACAAGGGTCTTGAAGACTCCGGAAGAGCTGCAGCAAGAGACCGCATCTTATCAGGTTTCAGATTGACATCGGAAGCAACCTCTGCCATGTAACTATCGACCAGCTTAGCCACTTTTCTCAAAGGTGGTGAAGAGGAAGGAGACATCACCGGATCCATAGATGGAGGAGAGAAGTCAGTTAGTTGTGAGGATGACGATGAAGATACAAAATGGTGGATCATTCGTTCTACACAATCTACATTGTACAGCGTCTCTGAATCAGAATAGTTAAGTATCAAAAGATTCTCGAGCGTTGCAAGCTCCAACTGCATCCCTATTCTTCTCTCCAACTTCTGTACGCAACTCCCATCAACTCCCAAGATGAAAGCAACACGAAGGAGACCTAACAAGAACTTGCAGAATGACCTTCCTCTCTTTTCAGGTAAAAGACTTAGAATGGTTTCAAGTAAAGCAATCTGATCAACAGGAGACATAGAGGAAGACGAAGAAGCTGGTGCTAAACTAAAACTCACAACACTTCTTCTACTTTTGCTGCTGCCACTTGTTCTGCTTTGCCACCGTCCCAAACCTGGCAAGTACTTTCTCGCATAATAAATCATAGCACCAACTAAACTTTCCGCACGTATACCTTTTGTTTCCATCGTCTTGATGAGCCTTCTAAACAAATCTACACTTAGATAAGAGATATCTTCGTACCACCAATCCGAACCAGAGCATCTCATTCGCGCTCCCGTGTTTATTCCGTTCCATAGAATGCTTCCACCAGGACTCTGCAACGTACCATACATCATCATAGGCCATCCAAACAAACTAGGGTCAGTACACACCATTGTGGAAACAGCGTTCATAAGTTTGGGTATTGTCTGAAGCTTTTCTGCAGTCTTCAACACCGGACTGGAGCTTTGTAAGGCCAAGATACAGTCTTTCCAATTTTGAAGCACGTGCTTGTGCAAAAAGGTTTCGACTTGGGAAATCAAGTTATCTTCTCCGTATTCATTTGTCATCTCAAGGTACTCAGCTGCGCAGTGTATTGAAACTATGTTCTTTGAGGTGAAATCTACTCGAGCCCCGTAACAGAATCTAGCAACTACCAGGAAAGCATCTGAACCGCCTGGGAACTCTTCAAGAACTGTTGTCCAGATAGACTTCTTATCAGTACTTTTAGAATCTTCATACATCCGTGCTAGCTTCCCACATTTTGACACTAGAGGAAACTGCAAATAAACGCATACATAAACCCGTAAAAAGCGTTGCTTGTAATTTACTAACACTCATAGATACACACTCAAGTACGAAGATAAGCACATTAACATAACCATATGAAAGGTCATACAGAGAACTAGTAGATGAATCTATGTAACTTAACATCTAATAGTTTCGGCATACTAAAAACCACAAGCTAAATTAGTATTTTGCCCCTATGATGATAATCTTCATGTTTCTTCTTAGGATTCACACAAATTCTATGGCTCAACGGTTAAACACATACTTTACCTCTAAAGAGAAAAAGGCAATCGATACCAAACTCTAGGAAGAAAGCAAAGCATCAAAAGAATAATCAAAAAGCTATACCTTATGAAGATGGAACTTCACATCATCAACAACAGCAGTTATGTCACTTGAAAGCCCTGTTTTACAAAACCTGCAAAATTTTAAAATTAAGCTCTTTTAAAAGATTTCTAAAGAACATTTTCTTGTAATACCTATTTAATATTCAATTATTCTACATGTCAGTATCCAAATTTGCTCATCAAAAAAGAAGCCAAACCATTTCAAGATTCTTCTCTCGCTAAACGTCTTTAAAATGAGATGATAAGTGAGGAATTGAACAAAAAAAGCTGCAAACTTTAAGGTCTCTGAGCTACCAAAACTATATAATTGGACAATTGAATCAAATTCAGACAAAACCCATCAACTGAAATTGTATAGACAAACACACAAACATGCAGATAGAGAAAGAAAGAGACAGAGAGAGGGACTTACCAATCATTCCCTTCTCTGTGAAACTCAGAGACTTTGGCTACAGGTGACATGCCTCAGAGAGAGAGAGAAGACCCAATTGTCCAACTCAGAAAATATGATCAAAATTGAAAATTTTCACATCTCACATGGAAATTCAAAAGAAAGAATAAAACCCACCAAACCCAGAAGTTTCTCCACGGAGGCAGAGAGAATTATAATAATAAACTGAAGAAGAAAAGGAACACCACTACAACTCCATTAAACAGAAAAGCAAATTCTAATTAAGAAGAAGAAAATTAAATATTTTTTTTTTTTTTCAAATCATTCAAATAAAAAGTCACAGAGAGAGACGTCAAGAAGGGGGCATTTTATGGGCAAATGGTGTGTGGCCCTTTACAGCTAAAATCAACCAAAGACAGAAGAAAATCCAAAAACAATTTTTAAAAATGCAACAAATTTAAAATATATATACTTTCTATTTTCACCAAAATTGAAAAAGAAAACATTTTGGTCGAAGCTGCTGTAATAATAATATTCTGAAGACTACTTACCAACCAAAGAGAGTAAACCAAGTAAAGCAATAAAGAAAGATCTAATCTCTCTTATTTTTTTCCTTAAAAAAAAAAGAAAACTGAATTTATTATCATCTATCTAGAGTGAAATCAGGGGAAGTAGATGATATATTGATATATATATATATATATATATATATATATAAAAATAAATTTTATAGATCCCAGGAAGAAAAGGGTTTTTTAACTTTTACGTTATGTATGATTTTTATCAGCAGAAATTAAAATATACTAAAATCAATAAATTGGATGGAAAAAGAGAGGGAATTAAGGAGACAAAGAGACAAAAGGAACTGTGACTATGTGTTCGAGTGTTTCGACATTTTTTTTTAGGACAGAGAGATAGTCAAAATAGACTTTAGAGATGTATATGGTATAAAGGTCGATGTTATCCAACGTGGCTTCCGATGTGTTCAGAGACTTTCAAGTTTGGTCCGGAGAAATATATTACATGTTCGGTTTTATTGTCAATTTTTCAAACTTTTTAATTCATGCTTTTGCTATATCAGTTTAAAAACACTTGGAATCTTCTAGTTGTCAAGAAGGGCGGGTTCAAAGAGGTATATTAATATCTAGCAATCTGAATCGAGTAGGGTGGCTGAAGTGTAATTTGATGCGGAGTATTTGGCTTAGGTTGGATCATTTGTAATAGTAGTGATGTGTATATGGACGGTGGCATGGATAAATTCAAAGGACAGCATTTTCTAGTGGAAGCTGTCAACATTAACATGGGCAATGCAAAGTGTTTGGTTTCTAAGATACTTCACCCCCTATTGAGTTTAAGGGGGATGATTTTAATTTCATCAGGACTCAAAATGGAAATGTCAAGAATTTAACATTATATTACTACCAGCAGAATTTGACAAAAGGACAAAAGGACTTTCGTCCTATAAAGTATAGCGACCGTCAATCAATATCACTTATATAATTGGTTTTCGATTAAAAAATCAAAAGACGCAGCTCTGATACCAACTTATAAAGTGGAAGCTATCATAACGCAAAGATCTTATTTAATTTAAAAATATCTAAAAATTGATACCTTCTTAATTCGTTGAGAACTCGCAAGTTATAACAGTAAACAATAAAAATAAAGATTTAAACTTCTCTTTTGTTAAATCAATCAAAAATTGAATAGAATAATAAGGGGACAATTAGTAAAATAGTCTACTTAAGATTTAAAATTTAGAAAATACACTACTTTTCTAATTTTTTGAAAACTACACTTCTTAATATGTAATAAGACTCTTTTGTCCATATTTTAATAAATAAAATTAAAAATTCGAAATATTAATTATTAAATA
>OVBI01001168.1:6027-40359 GCA_900406495.1 Sisymbrium altissimum | reverse complement strand
TATATATATATATATATATATACCAAAACCGCGAGAAATTAAATCTAACACCAACTCTATTCACGTTTTTAGCAGTCTAGAATCGGTGCTACTATCAATGCAGATGATGTCCAACATTTCGATGGAGATTTTGTTGTAGGTGAATGGAGGTTCTTGTTCGGTTTCATTATTATACCTTCTGTCGATGTCCCAAAACTTTCTAAACACAAGTACAAAATCGTGCTAAAGAGAATGACGTTTGTAAGAGATCTTCCACCAATTTTGGATGACATATATCTCAATTCTCCCATATTAAATAATATTTGGAACATGACAGTGGATACATCTGTACTTTCGGGTAAGCTAACCATGCTCTCAAAATATACATATGAATTGTAGTTTTTATTGAAACAATGAAAAAATAATAATTTTAGTATGCTTTGGCAACCATAACCTTGCCATGACTTTTATGTGTATTTAGATTTGATCGGTTATGTTTCATCTGTTGGGTATCTACGGAACGAAGAAACTGCCATCGAAGAGAAACAACCTTATATTCTAACGTTTGAGCTCACCAATGAAAAGTAAGTATCTTACTTTCTTTGAATCAATTTTCTCTTTTAGAGAATCTGGATTTGAATAAATATTAAAGTGATTAACATATTATATTGTATCTCTGATTATAACAACTATAATATCAATTGCAATACTCTTGGAGCCATCGCCAGAAGATTCTACGATCAGTGGCAAGTCGAGCGAGAACACGATGTAGTTTGTGTTTAAGGTTTTGGAATTTTGAAGAAGAAACAGATAGCTAGTGTCCTGAATTTGGCTTTAGCTTTAAGCCTTCTTAATTACATCTAACTAGATCACATGTTTTTGGTACGATAGGTCCTTATTACTCTAGAACGATTGCAACGTCCGTTGCTGGATGATCTGATTTCATGCTTAATCCATCCATAAGAGAGGCTACTGATTTCAGGACGAAGTAAGTTAACTTCTCTAACAACTTAATTGCTAATACTCGATCACACTTACATACTATTAACACTCAATGTCATGCAGGTTCATGCTCCAGACAGATAATGGCTCTGTCATCGACCCCTGGCTCTGTCATCGACCCCTGGCTCTGTCATAGATCCGTTTTTGGGCTTCTTTTGTGGGTTTAGATCGAAGAAACTTTATTTGCGGGATGGACTTTTTGATCCAATACGTGGATCACACCATGTATAATATTTATTTGCTATCGGGCTTAGACCTAGAAAAATATATCCGTGGGGTGGACTTTCTGAACCATTTAGGAAAGACACCATATCATAATCATTTTTTAGTCCTATGAGATAACTCTAACATCAGGCCTATATTCTCTTTAAAATCAGTTTGCGGTAATGTTTTTTTACGTAATAGTAGTGACACAATATTCTTGGTATAAAATATTTTGCGATCGTATTGAAATTTGTTTCGTAGAGGAATGCGATAACGATCAATGTATATTTTTTAAACAACATCTTAAAACATAAAACCGAGCAAGTAAATCCCAAAAATACCAAATCACGGAAACAAAACATACTCTATATATACGACCTACTCTCAGATATTTTGAAACATTTCGTTGTACACCACGTTAAGCATCTTGCGCTGTGGCTTCCCGTGCTCATCAGTGACCATAATCTTTAATCCGGATCTGGATGTTACTCTTGAGACAGCCATATACAACTGACCATGCGAAAAAATAGGTCTTGGCAAATACAATCCTACCTTTACCAAAGTTTGTCCCCAGCTTTTGTTTATGGTCATCGCAAAAGCCAATGCAACTGGAAACTATTTGCGCCTCATCCTAAATGGTAATTTTCCTACAGTCGGTGATAGGAATATCCTTGGAATGAGGACCGTTTTCCTGACTTTATCACCTGTTATGACCTTAGCACCGATCACATAGTCAGAAGGATTAGTCACAAGTAACCTCGTAACATTGCACAAACCACCAGGAGGATCAATATTTTAGAGCATCATGATAGGTGTACCAACTTTCAAACGAAGTTCGTGGTTTGGCAATCCAGACACCTTGACACTGTTCAAAAACTCTTCTGTATATATCATATTACCAAGATCATCTGGATCCGATGATTTGGTACTCCGAGATGGTACCTCAGATGCTTCGCCAAGATCAATATCTCTTTCTGTCATATCGATACTATCGCAGCTTAGATATACCTTCTCTGGACCTGATCAACATCAAACCAAAACAAAATCCGAATATTGACCACGTTATCAGGATATATGAATCACTAAGAAAAAATAAACATTCACAAGTTTACCATTCAGTCGTGAGAGCATATACTCATTTATTATATCAACATCCATATTACGTGGACTTAATTTTTCCCTCTCTCTAAAGAACGTCGGGTCACGGCAAGTAACAAACGACTCTTCATATGTTTTAGACACGATCGCTTTGATAGAATCGTCACAATCTGCTATCAACAGGTCTTCGGGTATATCGATCTCGGATTCACCTGAATCATTTTTGTTAATATTTCCATCACCAATATCCATTATCCATTTGGAGAAAGAAGCCAACTCAGACATTTCACAACTATTGTCTCGAGGTATTAGACACATGTTCCGTGTAAGTCGCAGCACTTTGCAATGAGATCAGAGAGAGGACGAATTCAATTCAGAAAGAACGATCTCCGCTCTCCCCACGTCTGGAATAACCGGCAGTATCTGTCGAAAATCTTCTCCAAAGACTACAACCTTGCCACCAAACGGTTGTTTGCATTGTAGTATATCACGCAGCGTCCTATCAAAGTCTCGTAACAGTCCTTACTCATCATCAGCGCCTCGTCCCATATTATTAGCTTTGCCATTTTGATCAATTCTACAAGTTTAGACCCGGCTTTGATCCCACACGTAGAAAATTTATTAACTACGATGGAGATTTCGAATCTCGAGTGAGCTGATCTACCTCCTTGCAAAAGCAAAGCAGCAATGCCGCTCAATGCAATATTAAGCACGATCTTACCTTTTGATCTCAGTGCTGCTCCCAACAAACTCCACATATACGTTTTCCCAGTGCCACCCGAACCATTAACAAAGAACAAACGCCCCACACCAATGTTCACAGCTTCAAGGATCTCGTCTTATATACACTTCTGCTCATCCGTTATGGTCTGTAACATCTCCACGTGTTTGACACGCAGCTGATCCCGATCATAGCTTTCCTCGTCCCATATTAAAGGATTGTAACATGAATCCAATCATATATCCTCTGGAAACGGCATGGGAGAATAGTTAGCCAGAGAAGTCTCACTCACACGTAAGAGTTTCTCGATCTCAATCAGCGCATAGTTCTTGATCTGACTGTGTGATCACACAAGATCTGGATAATTTTACTGGTAAAAATCCGATCAGAAAAAGCTAACAAAACAGTCAGACATGTATTTTAAAACAAAAACCAACTTACCCTGATTCCCGGAACTTTTCCGCTCGTTATACAAAATATCATCACCTCAAGAACTCCGACTTAGCATCCCAAACCCTCGAAGGAACAACAATGGCAAACGTGGGCAAGAGGATTACAAATAATCTGGGAAGTCGCTTGCCTGGCACAAACGTACTCGCATCTTTGATAGCATCTATATATTCATTGTCGTTGTCCAGCAATCCATATGCGTAGCAAGCCTCTCTAAGCGTTTTATGCAGCACACTACACACAGTTTTTATATCATTATAACTGGTTGGACCTCTCACCAAATTGAGAAGAAGCCTTAAGAAATAAGATTCCCCCGTAGACATTGGGACATAAGTAACCCTCCCAAGACACGAACGTTGGGACCCTCGTGTCCACTCTCTGAGCTTACTCTGCCAAACAAAATTTGCGGGAATCTCCACATGGTTCTGGCAGGATATTTCACATTACATCTCATACAAGCAAAAAACTTAGAATTACTGACAGTTACACGACCAATAACTTCATCAGCAGGATCATTCTCATTAAACATAACCAATTGCTGACAACCCAAGTGAAAAGTAAGTTTAACAACAGGCACAGAACGATAGTGTATAGAAAAACCCAAAAACCTCCATGTAGACTCGCAAGCCGATATATATCTAGAATAATGCAAAGAAAATAGAAATGAGATGCGCGTATATGTTTTGCACAATAAAGACGTGTGAATACAAAAAAATACATGCAACTAAAGTGTCTCTTAATCACGTCATCCTCCTCGTCACCAGCAACCGTTCGAAATAGTCATCATCCTACTAAATAAGTATCATCATGAACACGATCGGTTATACTCGGGTAATCGATAAACTTAAAAAAATTTCGATCGCAATGCCAAAAACTTTTATCAACGATCGTCGTTGAGCTAAATAATACTTTATGAGGGTGAGTAATAGTTCGACATCAACCAATCTGATCGATGACAACGAAATCACTGATAAAAACCCATGATCCCAAGGTCAAACTCGTATCGAACCGATCACGCAGAAGATCCTTGATCGATCCTAGATCTTCGTCCCCTACCAACGCCAACAAAAATACAATCACATAATTATGCATGTACGGTCCACCACCAACGTTCAAAGCAAATAAAAACAGGGAAAATAAACAATCACATGTTCATGAACCAATATGAGTTCAAGAGTTTTACGTGCAACAGATGTCTCGTGCAACCACACATGCAACACCTTAAGTAATATACGACAACCAACTTTGGTCGGTTCAAATCTAGAAGGTAAGAGTACTTCCCATCCCCACCATGATCTCTTATATACGAACTAACCGCCCGGATAGATGTCCGAAAAAGGAAGCCAAAAAATTTTCATCGGCAAAGAATACTTTTGAAAGCCTGGCATATGCATAGATAGCAATTGGGTTTCCTTTATCGGTCGCCGTCTTGATAATCTGCAGTTCTTCTTCAAGTATACCATGCAAAAAGAAAGAATAAGCACCCTTCAATTAAAGGGCCGAACGATTTCCATTATCAAAACATATTTTCATAAACGCTTGACTATGTTCCAATCGATGTAACGGGGTGGTGAACACATTGACTGCTGCATACACAGAAGATCATCCCGATGTTGAAACATCGCATAAAGACTTGCACGTCATCGTGAAATTGAATAGATCGGTGACAGAATTCTTGCAAACATACCTAGCAATGATCTTTTGAACATCCCTTGGTAAGGAAAAAAACCGAGATCGATTCATATCGTGTGCCCAAAGCGACATAAAAGTTGTAAACCTCTATATAGATTACTAAAACGCGATGTTTCAGGCTTTACATATGCGATGTTTCAGGCTCAACATACGCGATGTTTCAGACTCAATATATTCACTTTCTAAAATATTATATGAAAATCATATAAGAATATATTTACTTTCTAGAAAATCTGATTGAAATCATATAAGAGATATAAGATTGCAACCGTAGAAGAATTTTGTTCCAATAACCGAGGATAACAATAGAGGATACACACAAAATCACCATATATTGATTTTAAGAAATACATAAAGATATTATTCGACGAATTCATAACACAAACGACAATAGTGGTCTATCAATATAAAATTTAATAGTTTCACTAAATATAATTATAAAATTTACCGAAGAAAACACATATGCAGAATCCAGATTATAAACCAAAAACTATATTTATACCAAACATTATCATACTTAGTGCACCGAAGTTCTCTCTTATGCAAGTTTCAACAAAAAACCTAGTACATAAATATCCTCGGAACTAATGTGTTTCGTCACGCCGCTAAATCTGAAAACATCCATAGATACCGTGCTCAGCTAATCCAAGACCTCGAGACCAAGAGACGAACGCAATCTCTTCCGGGGAAAACTACATCTAACACAAAGGCCAAAATAAATAACTGACGATAGGAAACAAATGTAATATAGAATAGACCGCATGCTTACATATCATCTGTTTCATCGAAACCAATGAATTCACCACAATTTTCATCTAACAAACCACCGGCAACACCAGATACGGAAGATCCACCCGAACCAGCAGGCAAAACATCACCACCTATGCATAAAAACATACGCTTCAACGATGATAGACTTATATCATTTTTTTTTTAAAAGAGAGAATATACAATAGATCAAATATATAAAAATAAAAAGTATACCTATCGAATCCATTGAGTTGTTACGCAACAACCAAACCCTGTTTTTTGAAATCCCAATGAAAAATATATGAATCGCTGACCCCCGATGCTGCAAGCCATACATTCAGTGTCGAAAACTAACAAATAAAAATTCCAGAGGAAGCAAAACCAAAAAAAAAATGCGAACCATCTTCAGGAATCAGAAATTGTTTTTTTAGACATAAGAATCTTGAACGCAGAATCGTGCTTTAATCCATCGATCACCACAGACAAAAAAAGTTATAAATTTTTCGCAAAAGCAATAAAAATATCGAAATATCTCCACAATTGTAACACGGTTTTACATGGAAACCCTTGCCGACGTATCATAGGAGAACCCAAACGTGTATCCCAAACGAAACGACACGGAGAACCCAAACGTGTATCCCAAACGAAACGACATGGAGAACCTGGCAAAAACAGAAGAAACAAACATCATTAAGCAAAGAAAACATTAAAACTGAATAAGCAAAGAAAACACTAAAACTGAACTAAAACTGAATAAGCAAAAAAAACACTAAAACTGAATATGGAGCAATGGAACCATGTACTCATTCTATTAGTGATATCGATGAAAAATTTCAGTGTCGCAAACTAACAAATAAAAATTTCAGAGGAAGCAAAACTAAAAAAAGAAAATATGAACCATCTTCAGGAATTGGAAATTTCTTTTTAGACATAAGAATCTTGAACACAGAATCGTGCTTTAATCCTTCGATCACCACAGACAAATAAAATTATCAGTTTTTTCACAAAAGCAATAAAAATAGAAGAAATGCCCAAAATGACCAATTTTGCGATCTTAATCCCAAAAGAGAACCCCTCGGAAGGAAAATGCGAAAAAGACTCCATATTTTCTAAATACCAACGCTACTTTTATAATCTGCTGAGGTATGCAGATTAACAGCATATACAAGGAAAAATGTAAGTAGACTCACAGTAGATATAAGGCAAATGTAAGCAGATTAAAAGCAGACATAAGGAATATGTTAGTAAATTAATAGCAGATGGAAGGCAAATGGAAGCATAGTAACAGCAGACAAAAGGCAAGCATGTGGCACGTAACAGCAGATGTGAAGCAGATGATAAAGTTATCGTTTCATGTGTATAAAATTTAAGCAAACTTAATGGTACACCGATGCATGTACACGAGTTCGTAACACAACACTGATATAAATGAATCAACAATAGTCTAAATTAGCATAAAGTTACCTAAATATTGTATGCAGTTCTTGTAATGTATGTAAGTGTGTGCCCCCTACTCAATTTTCGTTATGTGGTAAAAAAGTGTGATCGTAAACGATGGGTGGTAAGATGTCGGGATGAAACGTGTAAATGGCGTATAGGAACTGTAAATATTAAATATACACAAATCTTCTTCATTCAAGATATAGGAAGATGCATGCATGCTCCCGGGTTAGTCAGAGTCAAATCATCTCTTCATTGAATGAGATTATTTCTAGTTGTATGTAGTTATCGGAGTTTTACTAATTCTATACACAGGCCGAAATGGAATGGGCCAAAAAAGGCCTACAACTATTTCATTTCCTCCGTCATTTCAGTTACTCTTAAAATGGAATGAAATTATTTCCAGTTTTACGTAATATTATTTGTTTTACGAACTAAATTAGTTTTACTTAGTTCTCTTAGGTTTACCAATTAACTTAGAATGAGTTCAACAAGAAATGGCGAATAGGAGCTGTAAATATTAAAAGTACAGAAATGTTCTTCATACAAGATACAGGAAGATGCATACATGCTCCCGGGTAAATCAGAGTCAAATCATCTCTTCATTAAATGAGATTGTTTCCAGCTGTATGTATTTATCGTAATTTTACTAATTCTATACACATGTGGAATGGGCCAAAAAATGCATACAACAATTTCATCTCCTCCGTCATTTCAGTTACTCTTAAAATGGAATGAAATTATTTCCAGTTTTACGTATTATTATTTGTTTTACGAACTAAATTAGTTTTACGTAGTTCTCTTAGGTTTACCAATTAACTTCGAACGAGTTCAACAAGGAAACAACACATAGGTTAAATCGAGCAAGTTCAAACAAACAACGAGCAAACAACCCATAAGTTCAAAGGTAATAATGACAACATATGAAACAGAGANCACATAGGTTAAATCGAGCAAGTTCAAACAAACAACGAGCAAACAACCCATAAGTTCAAAGGTAATAATGACAACATATGAAACAGAGATTAGTAAATAAGTTCTGAAATTTTTTTAAAACCCTTATTGATTACTCTACTCCTTTCCTTTACCTTTACCCACAGAGATCGACCCCACCACACTAGCAGCCGCCGTAAGTATCTCCTTCAGCTCTGCAATTTCTTGACCCATTGTCTTCACCTCATAGCGAATGGTTGTAAATTCTCCAAATCGCTGAGAAATCTCTTGAATCTCAATGTGTAATTTTTCCAACTCCTCTTCGACACTATGAATCCAGGGTTTCGAGAAGTGGAGGCCATCATTCTGTCTCATAAATATATCATAATATCAGTCAAAATGTTGAGAGTCCAAAATGTTCCATAAACAATTAAACAGCTAAATAATAAACATGTATACTTTCGCTCACCTCATACGCCTTGCAGGAAAAGTGTAGGTGTGAAGCGGCGGGTTGGGTTGAGGAATCAGAGATCTGACGGATGATTTTTTTCACCACATGGACAACGTTTCGAGATGCCGTAGTCCGCATCACCCACTGCGAAAATGTACTCGATTCGACTCCAGTTCTCCGTATCCGAGCGGTAGTTGGGGTCCAAGGAATCTATTATACAGTATCTAAAGAGCTCGTATCCAAGAGTATATAGAGAATACAATCAATTAAACAATCAATTTAAGAATCGATTTAAAATCAACATCAATATTTAAAATCGTAATCGGAACTCTTACTCGATTGGGAGTGTTGCTACTATATGTGGAAAACGATTTTGGCGGAGAGAGTCGGAGTGAGTTATGAGAGAGATGAATGATGAGAAGATGGAGCATAAAAGCAAAACGCTTTTAATTATAAATCGAACCCGCGGATTAGAAAAACCAAAAGGTTTGAATTTTAACTCGAGGCCGCCTAAAAAGAGCAAATGAATTTTAAATCGAGTCTCACGTGCGCAGTCTTTTCGGAGAATTAGTCACATGTGCCCCGCAAATTATTTAGACATAGTTTTCCAAAAAAAAAACAGTTTTACAAACGACTGAAATAGTTTTACTTTGGCATTTTTCGTTTAAAATTAGTTATACACAATCATAAAATTAATTTTTTCGGTTCTACAATTCATTTAGCCTTCTTATCTTTGTATCTAGGATGTTTGATGAGTTGATATGCTCAAAAAGTTAAAATCCATAATATTATCGATAATTTTTTGTTTATTATGTACAAACTGACATTAAGAGCATAAAGAATTCACTTTGTATATTTGGAAAATGACTCGATTTGTAATTTTTTTTCGATAGCTTTTCCAATCAATTTTTGTTTTTATCATATCCCCTACAACAATGGGTTAACTAAATTCAATTTAACTGGATTAACTCTCGTCATTGGATGTCTTCGAGCCTGCTGCGTACGATTAGCCAGCCTTGCGGCGGCAAAAGGATTAGACGTCCCCCCCATGCTACGGTTCCCTGCGGAAACTATTTATAGTTTTACGTAGTTATACTAGTTTTACTAACTGTATGAATAATTGGACCTGATGTTATTTAAGCTCAAATAATAAATTATTTCCAATATTAACGTTTAGTAAACGAGGCAACATGTTGTAAATAATTTTTTTTTTACTGCAAATATCATTGGGTTGGAGTTCATTTTACTGCAAAAATGGCATTGGGTTGGAGACATGCAACCAATGTAACTGCAAAATGGAGTAACTGCAAAATGCAGTTTACATTTCCCAACTCCATTTTTAAAGTAATGATCTGATATGCCGAAATGGGGAAAGTGGATTCCGATAAAAGGACACAGTTTTATTTGAACTTTTTATGAATTAAGTTAAATCGAGGAAAGTGGTTTATTACTAGCACATCCTTACTAATTTAAAAGACATTTAAAAGAAAGAAATTATGTCGAATACCTGGGTCACCCATTCTAAATCGGATACCTCGGATCTAACCCGAGAAAATGAAAGCCATAATAAAAAAATGCGATATTTCACCTTTTAAATTTATTCTCAACATATTGAGCATTTCATTAGTGAAAAAATCCGATATAAAGATGTGAGAGAAAAGCTAATTGAAATGGGACCTTGTCGTGATAGGTTGAAGATGACTGTCCTCTACTTCATAACCAGCATTGTTGCAGGGCACACAAAGACGAGTGGAGCAGATGCTACGACAGTTGACCCCTTCGTTCTAAAAGCAGTTAATGATCTTCGTTTTTGTGAGACATTTCCTTGGGGGAGGTACTCATTTTATAACATGCTTAGAGAGATTGAGCGCACGATGGATCATTTTAAAGGGGAAGTGAAGGAGAGTGCAACGTGGCCGATTCCAGGTTTCATTATTCCTTTGGAGGTAAAAGGTATAAATTTGTTTAGTTACTACTTCTTTTTATGTTATGAGAATAAGCTAAGAGGAGGCGGAGGCGGAGGCGGAGGCGGAGGCGGAGGCGGAGGCGGAGGCGGAGGCGGAGGCGGAGGCGGAGGCGGAGGCGGAGGCGGAGGCGGAGGCGGAGGCGGAGGCGGAGGCGGAGGCGGAGGCGGAGGCGGAGGCGGAGGCGGAGGCGGAGGCGGAGGCGGAGGCGGAGGCGGAGGCGGAGGCGGAGGCGGAGGCGGAGGCGGAGGCGGAGGCGGAGGCGGAGGCGGAGGCGGAGGCGGAGGCGGAGGCGGAGGCGGAGGCGGAGGCGGAGGCGGAGGCGGAGGCGGAGGCGGAGGCGGAGGCGGAGGCGGAGGCGGAGGCGGAGGCGGAGGCGGAGGCGGAGGCGGAGGCGGAGGCGGAGGCGGAGGCGGAGGCGGAGGCGGAGGCGGAGGCGGAGGCGGAGGCGGAGGCGGAGGCGGAGGCGGAGGCGGAGGCGGAGGCGGAGGCGGAGGCGGAGGCGAGGGTTATGGGGTGAAACGGAAGCGGAGTCAAGCAGCCATTCCCCCTACTGGTCAAGTGACAAGGTCAAAAAAATAATAAAAAGGATTAGAAACTGACCTGAGAAGTATTTGGCTCCTGGTTTAAATTTTTATTTGAATTTGAATTAAGTTAATGAGGATATTTTTATGCTGATATCAGATAATTGATGTATGTTGATGGATGGCTGATTTTCGCATAGTTTTATTAGGAAGAGGAAAAACGAGGAAAAGCTATGTAAAATAAATGAAAAAAAGTGAAGCCTGTTTAAGGAGTTTAAGGCCCATTTATGTTGGGCTGAATAAATACTTTGATTAGTTTTGGGTCAAATCTAATTGCATTTAGTCTCAAACAACGGTAGTATCTTATCAAATATCTAACATTTAAAATATTTTTAAAAAAAGTAGGAGAGACTAATGGAAATAATGGAAAAAATGTAAAAAGCAAGAAAAAGGGAAAGAAACTTTTATAATTGTTTCTCTGCAGAGAAACTTTCAAAGAGTCTAGAGAAACTTTATTATCACTTGTTTTTTTTTATTGGTTCAGTTTTTTTATTTAATTAATTATTAATAAAAAAACTAAAGTATATTAATAATTTATATAATAGAAACTCTCAAAAGAGTTTAACCGTTGAGCATGGTCTAAGGACAGTTTTTTCGTTAAGGAATTTTCAGATTTTTGTAGAACCTCAAAGTACAGTTGTCATTCAGTTACTACGTTAATTGTAACCTCCCTCATTAATTATTAATCAATTGAAAAAATTACAGTGAGTCATTATTAGCCAGGGCAAATAGTTATTTCATAACAATATTGACATATATTTTCGAGAACGTCAATTATTTACAAACAAAAAATAAAAAACTCTTCAAGGACATCTAAATAAATTACCAAACATACAATCCAAATATCAAAATACTAACTATTTATTAGACTCACCGACGGAGTAATTTCTGACATTTTTGTCACCAACGATCGATTCAAATTCATCAAAGTTAAAGTAATGATTGTCTGGGATAGACTCAATGCTTCGGAAGATCGTGTATTGATTGAAAAATATCTTATGGCGGTTCGTAGCTTTTTTTTAAAAGCTATGAATATTCACAACAGCGAAAACGTTCTTATCTCCCGAAAGAAAAAATATTCAGTTATCATCTTCCCTTTATAATACCCGCAGGATTATATAGTAGTTATTATCTTCCTTTTTAATATATTTAATCAAGCACGACATAATAATAACTCAATTACGGATATTTTAATTACAATGCTAACGCATTAAATAGTTTTACATTAATTAGAGAAAGGCATATTTTATTAAGGGTAAAACGGTAATCATACTTTCAACTTGCAATAAAAGAACCAAAACGCTTCGTAAATAGTATTTTTTATGATTATAGACTGGTAATGATGAGAACGTCAAGACAAAGTCACCTTTATTTGTCACCAGACAAACTGCTATTAAGATAATCAATTAATTTGTATAAGTTCTTCCTCCCTCATTCTCTTTCTCTTCATTCTTTTATTATTTGAGTCTCTTCCTCACCCTCTCTTCAACTCAACATCGTCATCCTCTCTCTTCAACTTCGTCATCCTCTCTCTTCAACTTCAGCGAAAACCTAAAAATAAAAAAAATTGCTCAAATCTAAAGCCATGGACACTTTCCACTCATTTCCTGAGTTGAATCCTTGGATAAGTGGATGCTGCATCCGCGCCAAAGTTGATCGACAATTCCATAGAGCCAACGGATCGCTTGGGGTCATCTTTGTTGACGGCCATGTAAGTATCGAATCTATGGTTTTAGGCTTGCCGTTTTGGTTTTGTACAATGATTTAGGATTGATTTTAGGTTGTGTGATTTTAGGGTCGGCGTCTTGAATGCCTCGTAAAGTGGACTGGTGTGAAACATTATGAAACATTTTTGTGGGAGGGGGACTACTGGTACTCCGTGATGGGGTTTAGAGTTGTGGACAACAAGGGTCACAGTCGGGCAACAAGCGATCCGTATAGGATTGTCATAACAATCTATTCAGTGGTCAGGAGAGCCGATCCTCCTCGTATCACAGTGGACTATCCAGTGACTCCTTTTCAATGGATCACCTTTGGAACCGTCGATGAAACGGTCTTACTCGGTAAGAAATTTTATTTGCTTTGATTTGGGCAAAATTTGTAAAACCAATATAACTAAGTAAAACTAATATAACTACAGTCGGATTTGTAGTGTTTCGAGTTGTTTTAAATTATTGGTCTTTGTCTAATGCAAGATGTGGTTGGAGTAATGCGAAGTGAAGCATTGTGTTGATGGCTTCGAACTTGGATTCAGAATCCTAGGCGTTTGGTATGAATCTTCTACCACTTTCGATATATCTCACTTAATATCTTTTTTAATATCTGCCTTCCTTCTCCATTTTTTGTAGCTCTACCACCCTCAGTTGTGTGGCGTACGGAACATCAGCCGTAGAGATCTATAAAAACTACATGACTTACCCTAGTAAGCATCTTGTAGTGCGTCTCCAACTGTGGAGAGTGAACAGGTTCGGTGACGGCCCAAACAACGTCAGCCTAGTGACTGAGGGTTCCATCTCGAAGGTGTGGACGGATCCTGATTGCCCAGAGGTTGAAGTTAAAGAGCTCGAGGTGATGGCGTCTAAACTAAGTCCATGATTATCGGAGGATCAGATGCAATTCCCTTTGTTATAAATAAAGAAAAAACTATGAATCAGTTGTTTTGTTTAATTAATTATGAATGAAATTCTAGAAAGACTTTTACTGTTCGTCACCTTAAAGTATAGTAAGTAAGTGAATCTTTTAATATTATTTTTGGATACAGCTTTACGGAGCTGTAAATAAATTTAGACCGTAGGATCATGATGAAACAGAGTAGAAAAACTAATATCTTGTTGAAAGAGCACCATTATTGCAGGTATGTTAACTATAGTTTTGAAACTTTAAAATAATAATACGAGTAGAATATAATTTATTATTTTTTAATTATAGAGGTGACTCTTTATATCTTGGAACACCCAAAGAAAATCTCTATACTTAAAAAAAAATTAAAAAGTGACATTTACTTTTGAGATGTGTCAGAAGGTGGACAAATTTAATATGACGATAACAACTGTCTACTGTATTATCTGGCAAACAGTTTTGCTGGACGGTAAAACAGATGGTTTACTTTCCGGTTTTACTATATCGAGCTTGCAGTTTTTTATGGGTGATTTGTTAAAAGATTTGCCGTAACTAATTATAGCCGCCCTTCGGCAGGGACACAATGTCAATGATTTATCAGGATAATAACATAGCAGTATTATAACATTTTAACATATATGGCAAGATAACTTCAACCAACAAATAATACGAAACCAGCAAAATAAATATCCCACCCAACTAATAATACGAAACCAGCAAAATAAAACAGAGGACCAGGCTTAAACAAAACACAAACTGAACTAAGCGAAATAAGCGGCCCACAAAGAAATGTGATGCACTCTCATGGATCCAAGACTGTACCACCATCAGTTGAAAGCTCGAATCTACACAAAGTTGAACGATAACAGTTCATTAAAAACAAATCATCGCTCGACATGTATGAAAAAAATAATCCCTTACCGAGATTTGAAATCAGAGGCTTCTCTGATAGATGGATTCATATCAATATGAGAACATCCTCGAAGCGACATAAGAACCAGTTTTTTGTAGTTTTCATCTATTATTTTCGAAAGAGTAATATCCAATTATATGATATATCAAAATATGAAATGCATATAACTTAAAAAAATTACTGAACGGTACATCATCCATACCCATGTATTCCTCGAATTTCCAGAACCTCAAAACACAAATCCGACCATATTCCCGATTGTTCTTCCACTGATCATGAATTTTTTTTGCAACAACTCCAAAAGCAACGCAACTGATCACATAGTGGCTACAAATAAATATGTAAAACCATGCATCAGTCGGAGTACCTGACAAATAGATAGTCCTCATATTATTAATAGAAAAACTTACTTATCATCCATAAGATCAAACCATGACACATATGACTCGTCATTCTTCGGATGATGCTTCTTTCTTTCAAGATATCCGACACTCGATATATACCCAAGGAAATCTTAACAACAAAATTAAAGGAAGTTAATAATGACAAAAAATATCTGAGCTCATGACTAAAATCTACCACGTTAAACAAACACAAACCAACCAAAAAAAAGTAGTCGTAATACCCACCAGATAACACAGATATATCGATTTTGCCGTCAATAACAACTTTGAATGTCGGTGAAGAAAGGAATGTATTATTTGAAATTGGTTCGATGGGCCTGATTACAACGGCCGTACCCATCAGCACAAGTACGCGTCTCGAGCGACCAACATATGGTTGGTCTGCATCACAGAACAGTTTAAAACCAGAGATAAATCTTCATTCACCTTCTGCCAAAGCATTCTCATATCTTGGTACGCAATTTGGAATGATAAATGCACCAGACCTACCACCCTACAATATAAATTGAACAAAGTAAACCAAATCACATTGTTATTAAAAATATTCAAGAAAATTATAATTTCCCTTTTTTATCAATAAATAAACAACCAATGACACCATATCAGCAAGAGTAATTAAAGTTTACTCATACTATATAGATATATAAATTTCAAACAGTACATGTTCATCAGCGAGAATCATCTTTATGCACGACTGGCCATCAGTTCGAATTTCTTTCCACAGCCTGAGTATTTTTACTTCAACAAAACGACCCCCCATCATACAATGAAGGAACATATTGCTATGTACAATGAGGGTGTTGATAAATAATTATCAACTGTTGAGGAGATGCAATGGAGGTGTTCAAATTTTGTATTGATAACAGAATTTGTGTAAAAATTACAACATGTTGAAACGTAAAAAATAGTTCTCTCAAATGCCAAGTCTCAAAGTATAATTGATTAAAAAATTTATATAATATAAAAATAAAAAAAATCATACGCTGAATAGATTGGAAAAGAGTGCCTGTTTATTTTTTCATTTTTTCTATAAATAGAGACTTGGTTCATTTTATTTGGACACCAACCAAAAATTTCATCTTTTTTACTATAATTTTCTATTTAGTTTTGATAGAACTTTTATTTGGTGTTTTAAATATTTCTTACTTAAATGGATTCCAACTAAAATTATTAAAGTAATGAAATACAGAGACTGTAAAAGAAGATGTCGCAAAAACAAAATAGATTGTAATTATTGCAATCAGAGAGTACTATTATAAGAAATTAAACATGTGAGACCAAGTCTTAAGCAAATACACAACCTTAATCAAAACACAACAACAAATAAGATAAACTAAGAGCATCAATCTCTGATTGATCAACGAGTGAGGCATTTCAGTTTCGCTCTTCGTATTTCTCTTTCTCTACCAACCCGTTTGATACGAACGAGAACGTCGTTTGCAAAACCCATGTATGTGGGAACAACAAATTGAAAAGTCGGTAGTTGATCGTTTACATCATTAACGGTGTCCATGACATTCACATTAAAGGATAGAGTATCTACTGAACGCACGGTCAATTGGCAGGAGTAACTGCCCATTGTTGGGATTTTGGGTGCAATACATCTAACAAAGAATTCGGCACCAACTCCACTGGTCTTACGATCCACAACAATAAGTTCTCCATATTCTTTGTTGTGGTCTTTGAGAACTACCCTCTGATGGTGAGCAAAGCATATAGGCATTTCTTCTTTACATTCAAACATCTGCAAGGCGTCAGAGTGAAAAGCACTGACATGATTATATAGATGACGGTATGCGCCATTGAGCTCGCAGCCTGTAAAAGGACAAGGGCACCAGGAGTGTTCACACTTATCTAGATGGGTTGAAACTTCGGTGGGAGCGAAAGAAAGAACACAACCGAGGCTCACATCGCACATACAATAAAATGTTCACCAGATGATAATTATTACAATGAATCATAAAACAATGGTTGTCCGCATCTAGATGTTGTGTATGAAGGCGAACTGGCCCATTGGAAGTTCGACATTTCTCACGTGAAATAACACACACCATATGACCATTAATACACTGAATTGAACACAAAAAGAGAAGTATTGAAATCGACATTTGAAAAGAAGTTAAAATCTAGATAGATCTGAATTGAATATAAGAAAAATTGTAGATGAATTCCGAACACTAACGAGGTACAGATTCACATAATAAGCTAGTGAAAGGTGATAAAGGTTACCTCCACAAGAGGGGAGGATAAGTCACGGACGGGCTCCATGAGATGTCCGATTGTGTCTACGTCCGATGTATTAGTCGCCATCTCGTATAATAAGAGAATGAACTATTTCCAATATTTTCTTCATGAACTAACCCTAATATTTGCTTTTATACTCATTGAGCATGATTATCGATCGATTCTAAAAGAAGTTCATACAATTTAAATAAATAAAAATTAAAAAGAAAATAAGAGAGGGTATCAAAGTCTCTTATCTCTGAGCTTTTGGAAGCGTTTCACATGTTATAAGAAACCCAACTTTTCACGTGTCACTTTACTGTTGGTTCAATTATTATTTTGATTAACATATTATTATTTTATCTTTTCTAAGAAACTTATTCTAGTTTTTATGGGTAAATTACATAGGAAGCATGAGTATTTAGTTTTACTTTTCGTATTGTATTACTTACCATTATGGCAAATATTGGCATCTGCAGACCAATCAATAACTTTTATATTGGCAGTTGAAAAAGAAGCAATAATAACTATGAAATTGAAAAATATGAGATATAATACGTGGCATATTGTAAACAGTTTCTCTAATACGTGGCTACTGACTCGTCGCATCAGTCTCGATTCAATGAAGTGGGGTACCGAATGATTGCTACATCTTTAAAACCGCTATATTTTTGGTTGTTGATATGGACCCACTAAATCATATGTTATATTTCTATTGGTTGTTGAGATTTCTAATAATTTTCTTTTCCCATCTAGTTATTTAAGATCAATTATTTTATGAAAAATTATTTTTTAGATTATAAATTTTATACCAAAATTCATCATTTTTTATTCTCTATGTATAGAAACTTGTTTTATTTGATTTGAATTTATATAAAAAGTATAATTTAAAGGTGTTGAATTTTGTTAAACAAAACCATTGTAGATGTTAAAATTGAATTGAATGTTGAATGATTAGGTGGAAGAAAAAGAAAATGATGTGGAATGTTAAAAATTGAAGTGGTGGGTGTTGAATTAAGAAACCATTGTACATAGTCACTATCATTGTACGACTATTTTTACAATGGAGGTGTTGAATAAATTATTCAACCGTTGAACTCATTCAATGAGGTTGTTGAAACACAAAAAAAAGCTGATGTGGATTAAACGGTGTTGAAAACTTTCAACATGTTGAAAGACAAAAAATTAGACCCACTAAAACATATGTCGTATTTCTATTGTTTGTTGAGATTTCTAATATATTTTTCCATCTAATTATTGAACCTTAATTATTGTATGATAATTTATTTTCTTAGGTTATAATTTTTATATCAAAATTTAACATTTTTTATTATTTATAAATAGAAACTTGTTTTATTTGATTTGAATATAAATATAAAAAAATAATTTAAATATATTAATTTTATTAAACAGAACCATTGTAGATGTTAAAACTGAATAGGGTATTGAATGATTAGGTGGGAGAAAGAGAAAATGATGTGGAACGTTAAATATTGAGGTGGAGTGTGTTGAATCTCTCCACCATTGTACATAGTCAAAGTAAAACAAAGTAATTATCTAAATGTTAGAATTTGCGGAAGTTGTCAGACATTCTCTTCATCATCTGTGTGGTTTCTGCCTAGGTCATCGCATTTCTCACATTATCCATTTGAGGGGTTCTCCTTTCACAATAATTAGGATTTTACCCGCTCTTCGTGCAGGATTAAGTTATTTATGATTCATATTTATTTTTGCTCGGATAGTTTAGAAATTTTTATAATTATATTATTTGTGAAGCGTCTGGCTTAATACGTTTAAATAACATAAAATAAATAGCAATATTTGGATTATATCTTGTGTGTCGATGTGGAAGGTTAGATGAGTTTCCTCGCATAGTACGCTTGTTTAAATGTCGTGAACGTGACTCCTTGGACTGTTCTTAGCTCTGCATAAATGGGATTGTTGGTGAGATGCTTATGCAATTTTTGTAGATAATAGAATTCCTCTTTGATTGGAAACATTTATTCGTTGTGTTTTTTCATCCATTTTTGTTATTTTTTATCCAAAATAAACATGTTGGTTTATTAGGCGAAGGAGTTGGTATTCAAGTCCATGGTCCTTACTCGATTTATATACAAGTAGGGTCTTTTGCTTTCCAATGTATGATGTCGTTTGATCTTTCGTGTGATAATTTTTAACGTATGATACGATGCATGTCTCTGGAGTTAATATCAGCTTAACTCAAATCACTTCAAATGTTTAATTGAATACATACCCTAAATGTAATTAGCACGACTGTATGTGATTAGCATGACAATGTGTGATCTTGTTTTTTGTATTTCATCAGTTATTTGATAATTAAATAACTCCAATATGTTTTAATTCCTCAATGAATGCATTTGATGTTTGGCTTCCGGTTTTTCATAGTCATCATTTTCGTTTTGAATTACTGCCCTGATATGACTGCATATCAAGTGATAGTTGTCACAAGCGTCATTACGAAAAGTTGCTTGTGGTAAACAACTTGTTGTTACTTTTTATGACGGTTCGATTGATATAAGTTTCCTTTCTCTTTTTTTGACAAAACCTTTTTTTTTCCTTTGTGATATTTTCTCTTACAAAATGGTCTCAAAAAACATGGTCAACTATGATTTATTTAGTGAAATCGATCCTCACAAAATCGGTTGGAAGGTTCGGGTGAAGATCCTGAAGATTTGGTCTTTAAATTACTTGGTCGGGAATTCTATAGAAATGATCATCTGCAACGAGAATGTACGAATTGAAGTTCGTCTTATGCATGTTGTTGTTTTGTTTTGTTCATAGATCTTTCAGAACCAAGTTTTTTTGCTTTTTAAAAAACCTCAGGGGACTCGCTTTGAAGCAACCGTCTTTCCAAAAGATGTTCATCGATTTGAAGGGCACATAAGTGAAGGAGATTGGAAGATCTTCAAGAAGTTTCGCATCACTGAAGACTTTGCATGTGGTCCGAAATGTTGCCCGTATTGTCTGAAGATTGAGTTTTTACCGTTTACGAAAGTATTGTCAAGTACCGTGGTTTCGGACAGTCTTTTCCTTCAACCTACGCGATTATTTGATATCGTTGACCGAGCATACGCCTCAGACTATCTCATAGGTCGGTTTTCATCTGAATTATTTTGTTTCATTTAGTATTTTCGTTTTCATATTGTGCTAAATCAGTCGTGAATATAACATGCATTTCGTAGATGTTGTTGGTGTTATACATACTGTGGGACCTTTTCGTCGAACCCCAATGAGAAATGGTAGTGGTGTGTACTACAGTCTGCGGTTTGAATTGATCAACTCTGAGAAGGTTCTGTTTTCTTGTGCTTTTTGAATCTATGATGGATGTTCAATCTAGCTGGTAACTGATATGCATGTTTCATTTTTTTGAAGGGACGTTATCCTACCTTATATTGCTCATGGATCTATGGCTACCGAGTTATATTGGCAGATCATAAGAAGTGAGATGGAGCATATTGTTTGTGTTCTGCGCTTTTGGCTTGCGTCCGAAGGACATGGTAACTTTTTTCATTTTTTATATGTTAGAGACATTTATGTTGCTATTGTTAGTTAATCGATTATGTGTTTTTTGAGTGAGGAATGATCAAAAATCCATTGTGCTCTCTGCTTCGGGCCTTTCGGAGTATATGCTGAACCCTGATGATCCAGTAGCGGAAGAAGTGCTGAGAAAGTAAGCCATTGTGATGTTTCATGTATCATGATTGTCGAATTAGATGCAAAATTAATGATTCGTTTATTTGTGCTGGTCTTCCTTCAGGTACCTGTCTAAGTGAGATGGAGGATGGTTTTGCTGAATGGAAGTCATGATGTAATGGTGTCATTGAAACTTTTTTATTGAATTTTTGTACGGTTAAGAACTTTTTCTGTTGGTTCGGGTTGTTCTGAATCGTGGAAACTCTGTTATGTTCTGTTGTTGGATATTATTGAGTGATGCGTTTGGCTTTTGATACTTATTGCAGTTTGAATGATGAGTTTTTCAGTGCTAATGGTTTGTGATCCGACAGATTACTTTTTACCTGTTGATCCAATTCTTTCTCTGACCAATATAACTCGGTAGCGATCCTATTAGAGAGTCTCATTACATCTCGATCGATGTTCTTTTAAATCAATGTTTTCAACCCTATTATCGACTCTTATTACTTATTATTAAAAAAAGCTTTAGTTAATGACTTGATACATTGCTGTTTGTTGTTATTCTACCTTCTGCTTAGCAATTACGTGTACCAATTGATGCAGATCATAAGAGCCAATATTTCCTACAATGCTGATATTGTGATCAATTAAGATGAGCTGTTTGTACCAAAAGGACTTATTGTCTGTTTAATGGTGATGTCTGATACGATGAACCTTAACAGATATAGATTGATACAATGAATTTGATATGCTTTCTTCACTGATTTTCAGACGCATGGAACGGCTTCACTATGTCACTTGTCCGTCGAACATGATTAGAATTCAGAAGAATCACATATAATTT
Source organism: Sisymbrium altissimum (assembly GCA_900406495.1). NCBI lineage: Eukaryota > Viridiplantae > Streptophyta > Magnoliopsida > Brassicales > Brassicaceae > Sisymbrium > Sisymbrium altissimum. The sequence goes on along the minus strand of OVBI01001168.1, from coordinate 18,434 downwards.
TAGCTTGACGTAGGCAAGAGTTATGCATACCGAGTTTTTTATGATGGACATTGTCAAAAATCTCTTTGTACACGACATTCCTATATCGGTAGCGATGTATAATGTCGTTTCATCTTTGATCATAAGCTGTTGATTGTCGGTAATATAACATATAAGGCCTTGATTGTTTGAATGGATTTTGAATTTTGAAATTTTGATTTTGGTTTTTCGTTTTTGGTTTTTGGTTTTTGGTTTTTGAATTTTGAATTTTGGATTTTGGTTTTAAAATTTTTGGTTATGATTTTTCTGTAGATTAATTTTTAAAACTTCAATGGTAATTTATTTAGTTTTCGGTTATTGGGTATATATAATTTGGATTTTATCACTTATTTTTATCTCTAGTGTTAAAACTGATAATATAATATATTAATCCGAAATTATTAATTTTATGAAAACAAAATGGTCACACAAAATATTATCGAAAAATTACAAAAAAAAATCATATCATATTTTTAGGTATAGTTATCTTGGTTCTTATGTATAACTATTTCAGTAATTAATGAAAACGATTTAACTTCTGATTTTAATAATAATCAAATTAAAAATTAAGATATTCAATAAGGAAAGATAATTTAATATATTTCATTGTTATCTTAAAATGAGTTTGTGAACAGTGTTCCCTCAAATTTGGCGTAATTCTGTTTATAAACTCATTTTTTCTCTCATTTTAGTGTAGCATTGGAGAGAGGCTTCCTTCATTTTTTAGTGTTTTATCTCATTTTAGTGTACCATTGGAGATGCTCTAATAAATACTACCATTGGAGATGCTCTAATAAATACTACCATTGCAACAAAGAAACTTAAAGTATCTTAATAAATATTCTTAGTTTTTAATTTATAACTAAATAATAATTAAGAATCTTATAAGTAAATAACAATTAATAAAATCGTCTTATAGCTTACATATTTTGTCATAAATAAAATGAGGCAATGCTACTCTAAAAACAATGGTACTCTATTTGTTAAATGTTGGGGTTCTGTTAAGAAGTTCTACTATTTCTTTTTAAATCTTTATCATGCGTATATATAGGCAATTCGGTGTATTGTATATTATTAATTAGCAAATTCAACCATCATCCTTAGGTTATGATCTTTGTCTGGATAAATAGAAAGAGGATCTACATAATTGTTTTAAATCTCAGCACTTGAACTCATTCAACTCCGTGTTACAACTCACCTAGGCAGATCTATGTAAGCATCTTCGATCATATCAAAATCAACATCAGTATCGCCAATCCTGTAATTTTTTCACAACGGTACTAGTTTAAAAATGCTAATCAAATTCAAATTACCGTACTAAAAAAGTGTAAACTAATCGAAATACATGTTCTTCGCACGCTCGACTTCTGCTATAGGAGGATTGAAATTGGTCTCTGGGAGCTTAGATCCAGATGCACTCAACCAAATACAGCCTGAAAAAATGATTAAAACACATCAATTAATAAATATTTTATGAGTGACTAATCAATTTAAAATCATATATCAAGATACTATACCCTCAGAAACCATGACTTTCCAAAACCGCATAACACATATACATTTATCTTCTGTGGACTGTTTCTGCCACATATCCTCAAACTCGACAGCGTATCTACCAAATGCAATGCACCTCATATCCTGTCCACTAATCGACGCAAATCGAATATACAACAATGTGCAATGCAGGATTTAAGAAAACCATCAAACATGACTATATAATATATGTTACCAGGAAAACGAAGGGGAGTCGAAATCATAAAAAAAGAAAAATGGTTAGCGCTGAATTTAGAATACAAATCTAAATTACTAATCTAAAATCTCTTACGGTAAATTCTAGCGTATACTTCGAATCCAGATCACGGTACTCAAAAAGTGTTTTATCCTCACAAAGATTACCAACTCTAACGACAACACCGAGCACATCAACTACGAAAATAGAGAAACAGTTAGATTGTCAGCTATAACAACAACGCCATGTACACAAGAGACCAGAAAGTGTAGATCGATTAAACTTACCTACACATATACTGTTCACCAGTGGCATCTTCGAAATCCCTTCAAAAGTGGAGAAAAGAGTAGATACCTAACCCTGTTTTTTCTTTGTACGCTCAATAAAAGTTTTCCGGTTGAAATAGATACAGAGATTACGAGGAGTCAGCTTGATCGCTCTATGTTCCTTCATGACCTTAAAACCACCGTCCTTCGATAATCTCTTCAAAAGTTTCCCACAGTGAATCTGGTATAGTTGCTACTATCCTTGAACCCTATAAAAAATAAACAATATAATTCAAAAATCTCTTAACCGACTGAAACTGAGTTCATTTTGTGGTGGGAAGAATTAACTACCTGTTCATCAGAAAGCACAATCGAAAACTGCTCACCGCCATTCGCCGATGGTTCAATAAAAACTCTGACAACAAGAACACACATACGCCAGCCTCTCTGTTGGAGTTTAAGTTTGGTGATCATAGTGCATGGAGACATGTTATAATCGCCCTCTAGGAATTCCGAATAAAAGATAAATCAACAAGTATGCGATAGCATGCTGATATTGGGTGTTCAGAGGTACCTATAAAATACTAGATATTATAGGTTCACGCCAAAATGTCTCTAAAAGTACTTTAATAAAGTAGCTTTTTAGATTCCTTCATGCATAACAATATTATTTGGTTGTTTAATATATGCTGACTTATATGGCTATATGCTAATGGTTCTTTAACACACATTTTATCGAAACTTTCAGTGGTACAATAATTATTACTTTGTTGGATAAACAAAAAATATAGTTAGTTCAGTGAGATGAAATAGGAATATCATTTTGCTAAAGTGGAAGCAATTGTTATAAAAGCCTCAATTATGAGGTTTATGTGATATCTACAACTTATTTTCCCAGATTTCATTTTTATTGAAAAAAATAAACGTGAAAACAAAAATTAGTAATGTTGTGAGCTATTTATACATTAAAGAAAGAGAGGTGGGCTCTTTGGATCCTAATTATTATATCTAGATGCACATTATGAAATAGCTGATACACTGTTTGCTTACGTCATTATTGCATGTGGATGTGGGGAATGCTCATCCTTATCATCTTTTTAGGAAAAAAATATAAAAAAACATATTGGCAGTCTATTTAGTATATCTTATAACCTATTTCACCAAAATACTTGGGTTTAATTTTTTTTTTTAAATACTTGGGTTTAAAATAAATTTTATGAAAGATTGAGTTTAAAATAACTTTAATACAAAAATTTTAATGTATAAAGGGTGGATTTCACCAAATATAATGTAGGTTTGAAAATCCTTATTACGAAAGTTCGGGTATGAAAATGTGCGTGAGTCACCCTTCGGGTTGGTTTTCCCCATTTTCACATTATCTAGCACAAAAAATTCAACAATATTGCAGATGTATCGCAAATGGCAACCAAATGGCAGGTGCATCTGCCTTGAAAAGGCCTGTATATATATGGGCTGAACCAAAACAAAATCGGCCGAAAAAGAAATACAAAACAAGCACAAAAAATGTTGCTTTATGTTTCGAACACAACACCTCAAATACGTTTGTACATGTTTGTAACCAACTCAGAACTTGCTGGTGGCCGGCACGGTGAAGGTTAACAGTAAGCGATGCACGGCCCTAACCACATGTAAACCCTCACTTTTTATCCATGATTTATATTAATTTTCTAATTTTTTTGATTGTTTGAACTTCTTCTTCACCTTTGCTAGACATCTTCCACATTTTTTGTTTCCTTTTTATTTCTCTATAACATTATTTTTATACTTCTTTACCAAAATCTGTATTCAGATTCTTCAAATTCAGGCAATTTCGTCCACTATTAAGGTAAAGCGTTTTCTATATTCAGCTTCCGTTGCAAACGTCGTAACACCCTAAGATTCGATATCACAATTACTTGGTTATGCAGGTTCGACAGTTATGGAATCNCCCCCCCCCCCCCCCCAGATTGTTCTATGATGATCATGAGTCATCCCCAGACAGAAGCATAAACTACAGCTCAAATTTCAAACATCTGAAAACTTGTCAGTGATGCAGTTAGCCGCGATGTCTGGGAAAATGTTAAAAATTCTCAACTTGGAATTATATGTAAGTTTGCGGAACTGGGATTTGATATGAGTACAAGACTTGTTCATTTCATTCTTTGCAAACAACTTCTTTGTAGGAGACCAAATGAGCTGTGGTTTTTGATAGCGGGACAGCCTGCTCGTTTTTCCCTGTTCGAGTTTCAAGATATAACAGGGTTGAATTGTGATAAAATCCCTGATTCGCCGGTATTAGTTGATGAGTAAGAAGATCATCGTTTTTGGAGTTTATTCGAACTCCCGCGTCCCCGGACCACCGCGAGCATTGAAGACATTGTCTGGGTGTGTGATAAAGGTTGCAGATCGTGGTCCAAGGACGATAAGATTAGACTTAGTTATTTAGCAATCTTAACCAATGGTTTGCTTGGTCTTGACTGACGTCAGGCTATTCAGCCTGAGCGAGCTAAGATTGTTATGGATTTGGAGTATTTCGAAAGTTATCCATGGGGGAGACTTGCTTGCGAAGACCTTGTTAAGCAGGTGAAGCGTGCAGGTACAAACATAGACCAAATATCTTATAAATGCAACGGGTTCTTGCAGTTCCTGTTGATATGGGCATATCTTTATATTCCCACACTAGGAGCATGTATTGGAAGTCCCATCACATCCACAGGTGCTAAGCTGCTGAAGTTCAGAGGCGGAAACGGAGAGCTCGGATTGGACAGCTTTTTCTCGAGAAAGAAGGTATGTGTGATTTGTCTGACTAATGGCTATTCTCCTGGTATAACCCGTTTAATAAACTGTCATGTGTTATGCAGGTCAACGTGATCCCTATGTGTGACCGAAGCAAATCGGAGATTGGTCCTTGTTGGGAAAATGATGAGGACGATAATGCTATAACGTATTTGCAGAAGTACATTCTGGACGGCAAACCCATCAAAGATATTACTTGGAATGTGCTACCAGTGTGGCCAATCCCTGATGAGAAAAAGCAGAAGCGAGATAATGAGAAGAAGGTGAGAGGTAAAGCAAAGCGTAAAGCTGACCGACTGGCCAATGAGGATAGGCCTCCTCGAGAGAAACCAACAAAATCTGGGAAAACGAGTGTCAAAGAGTATGAAGACACTCAAAGAGCGGAATATGAAGAAGGATTTTACTTGGATGCAGAACGAAGTTGCAGAATTTCGGTCCAACTTCTACCAGATCAAGTGAGGTCTTTGGACCAGCTGACTTTGAAATTTAAAGAATGTGGTAGTCTGGTAGAGATGGTGAATACGGTCCTGGCCGAGTCGATTCCCTAGAAAAGCGGATCGGATCCACCGACCTAATCCTGTGGTATGTTACTTTCACAATGCGCTTGTACTTTCAAACCATGACATGCTGCTTACTTATCGCATTTTAGAGTTTTTGTTGTTTATATGACATCTTTTGGTGATTATATTTTGTTTTTGCTCAGAGACTGCATATGTCTGTTCACAACGGCCATGTAACGTAGCCGATCATATCCAAACAGTCGATCCGGCAGTTTGGGGTTAAACGCTGTCTCACACGTCACCGACAGAAGAAGAGACAGGAGTAGCAGGACTACATAAATCAGAAGTTCACGTATCCCCAGTGAAATCACCCCACATCATCCAGAGGAGTACACCCACAGAAAATAGTGGAATTTGAAGTATCCTGATCGAAGTCAACTCACATCAATACGGAGAAAGGAGGAGTACAACCACTGAGTGTAGTAGAAGTTGAAACACCCACAGGGTCGTCACCCAATATCATCGAAGAAAGAGGGGAAGAAAAACCACATAAAGTCCAGCTTATAGTTCCCTCTAAGAGGAGTACGAGGCTAGTAGACTTGGCTGCAAAATGGCCAGGGAACAAAGTAAACCCAATGATGGACCTCAGGATTCAAAGTAATAACGAGGTTGTATACAGGGAAGTTTCACCGATAAAGGTTAAAGCGTGGAACAACTTCAGGAAAACAAAGTAAGTGAACGAGACACGAAGCAATGACTTCTATGAAATGATATTACAAGTTACTCCTGTTTGTCTGGATTGTCAGCTTTTACTAACTTGAAACTATCTGTCTGACGCAGAGGTTCCAAGTTCCCATTTGGCACGGACGTTGATGCAAATTTTTTTCCATGTTTTAACGAAGCCACGAGCCTGGTTGAATGCTGAGGTCAGGAAAGAAACTTTGAATTCCTGTAGCTATCCTTTCACAGTTGAAACATATACCGGTTGCTTGTCTCTAACTTATTGACCCTATTGAAGCACCTTGGAGCCGCCTTAGATATGTACAGCTTTTACTAACTTGAAAGAATGTGGCAAGGAAGCTATCTGTGAGGCGGCGAAGCCATTTGCTCATATGATTCCTTACATGTTGTGGTTTTTCGCTGATGCATCAGTGAAACCAGATATTGATACTGCCATGTATACCATCCAATTTGTTGAGAAGGGTGTTCCGAAAGGCAGACCACCATATGGAGATTTTACACTATCAAAATACTGGAGTATCTAATGCTGGGTGTGAAGTTTGACAATCAACATCTTTGCGATAGTAATATGAAGGAAGTGAGGTTGAAACTCGCGGCGAAAATGTACGATGAAACAAAAGAACATAGAGGTAGAATGTTACAGTAAACTTGACATCCAGTCTTACGCAAACGTCGATAATTATGATTAGCCATTGGCATAACAAATAAAGTCTTCATACTTAAATGTGCTTGAGTTTCTGCCGTCACAATAGATATAGGGATAACACATGTTTCGCAGTTTTCGCAATTTCAGTATTAAGTTCAGCTTAGAAAATGTTTTCTTTCATTAGGTTGTGTCTTTGGTTTTAAATTGAAACCGTATGACAACAACATTGCTATCTTATTTTATCATTTGGGTTTATTTTGGTTCTGTGTTTGGGTTGCGATTGAAAACTTATAACATCTTTTATTTAGGGTTTAGCACTCGTTATTTAATGTCAACAACAACAGCTACCAACACTTAAAGGTTTAGAATCCTGCGGAAATGTGATAATTAAACAATATGTCTATCATCAAGAGACAAGAACAACAACAAAACACCTAAGCATTCTCATCAATGAGAACCTTAGGTAGTATCTAAAATAATCTAAATATTAATATCTTCAAATAATTTTGTTATATAATTAAATTTTAAGATTTTTAAAAAATTTACTTCATTAGATGAAAGATATATGTAATATGAATATCTAGGAAGTTCTCATCCGAGAACTTTTCATCTTTCTCTCTCATATTTTCTTTTAATTTTGATTTACTTTAATTATGAGATGCTCCATGAGATACTATCAATGGAGTTGCCTTAATTAAGGTCATCCTTTGGTATGAGGTTTAAAATATCTCAAAATAAAGTAATACTTATTTTTAATAAAACTAAATTAAATAATTAAATTAATAATGTTAAACTTATCAAAAAAGGACACCTAGCAGATGGGTATGTAATACGGGGTTCTGTGTCTCTTCACTCAGAGACGGTATCACCATCAGAGGGCAACTCCAATACAACGGCAAAACTGCATATCTAGTATTTTTTGTGCTCCAACCAAACGGTAAAATAGACGGCATATTTTAATTTATGGTGTTTTGTGAATAGTGTTGCACCATATTTGGTGCACACTGTTCACAAAACACCAAAAATTAATTTTTTTTTTTTTAGTTCTAAATTTTAATGAGAAATATATACATAAATAATTACTTATTAATTAATTATACTTCAACATATAATAATAAGCAAATTAATTAACGATACAAATATATCTTATTATATAAAGTTGAATTTTCAAAGTTAGTAATTAATAAGATTGTGACAAGTGGCAATTTAATTATCTAAGATCTCAACATGTGTCAAAATTTAAAATTATAAAATTACTAATTTAAGAAAGAAAAATCATAAAAGGAAATTATAAACAAAATAGAATTAGTAATCAAAAAAGTAATTTTCCTTTTTAAAAAAGTCAATTATAAACAAAAAAGATTAAAGTAAAAAAAACAAAATTATAAAAAGAAGTAATCGAAAAAGTAATTTACGTTTTTTAAAAATTCAAGTATAAACAAAAAGGATTAAAGTAAACAAAAGTAATTTACCTTTTAAAAAAGTAAATTATAAACAAAAAATGATTAAAATAATAAAAAGATAATTTACCTTTTTTTAGAAATCATAAACTCCAAAAAATTAGAAATAATCACCTATATATAAAAGTATGTATTCTCTCATAATATTTCATAAACACAATAACACAAGTGCTTACAAAATTTCAGGTATATTATCTCATTCTCTTATTTATTTTAAAAATCTATTTCTTTTATTTTATTTTTTTATCTTAGATATTATGTTTGAATTAAATAACACATGCTCGAACAAGAAGAAGAGCATACCAAGTTAATACAAACATTAAATGGGGAACAGAAGAAAGTGTATGAAGCTGTTATTGACTCGATTGATTGTAAGAAAGGAAAACTGTTTTTCCTCAATGGACCAGGAGGAACGTGAAAAACGTATGTGTATAAGACAATCATCTCTATGTTAAGATCACAAAGAAGAATTGTACAACCAGTGGCATCATCTGGAATAACAGCTATACTTTTACCCAATGGTAGAACTGCACATTCATGTTTCAAAATTCCAATAGAACTTCATCAAGACAACATGTGTAACATTAACCGTGGTACCATGCTTTCAGATTTACTTGAAAAAACAGAACTCATCATTTGGGATGAGGCTCTTGATAGGACTCTTCGAGATGTACTCTCCACGCAAGATCCAGATGCAGCAAACAAACCCTTTGGCGGGAAAACAGTTCTTCTTGGTGGTTACTAATTACTCGCCTAGGCAAAAGGATTATTGAAGTAGAAATACTAACTGGGACTCATGTGGGAAAACAGGTTCTTATTCCTAGAATAAGTCTCATATCAACAGATGCAAAATAGCCATTCAAACTAAAAAGGCGTCAGTTTCCTATATGAGTTTGCTATGCAATGACTATTAATAGGAGTTAAGGTTAGAACTTAAACAAAGTTTGTTTATATTTGCCAAGTCTAATCTTTTCACACGGACAATTATACGTCGCACTATCGAGAGTCACTACAATTGCAGGGCTTCAGATTCTTAAGGTATGCACAAAATATAGCGACATTAGTATTCTACAAAATATTGTATATCAAGAAATTTTCAACAATATATGATATGCTGAGAGAGACAATACTATAAAAAACTAATATGTTATTTTCCAAAGAATAATATTTAAATTAGAAAATACGAATGTACCACCTAGCTGAAGCCAATCGATCACTGAGACCATTTGAGCCCAGACTCATGCTCGCGTCCGTTTTGTTTTCATTACTCTTTCTTTCTCTTACAAGTGATTTTTTCATCGCCGCCTTATTATTTGCTTATATTTAGACTAGACACGATCGAATGTCAAAAGAATTAAAAATTCAAGTTTGGCATCAGGAATATGGAAGTAGACTTATCTTTTCATACGATATGTGAATATTGAATTTGGATTAAATCGATTTGAATTTCATAAGGAAGTGTAAGAAATTTTTTTATTTTTATTTTTTTAAAAAAAATCAAAATTGTAAAAAGAAATTACAAATAATAACTTTAATTAAAAAACCTGTGCAATGCACGGGTCCTAATCTAGTACTATAATAAAGATTAATTAAAATACTGAAAATATAAAATTAAAAAATTAATGCTAAACATACATAAAAATATAAAATATATCATTTTTTTTTACAACAAAATAATATAGTAAATATAATAGAAAAAGACTTAAAGAGCTTCCTTTAACCAAGTTGGTGGAACCGTGTCAGCATGAAAAGCTTATATCGGGAGAGTTCTAACACTGCGCGCTAACTTGTCCGCCTTAAAATTCTTTGCACGTGGGATAAGCTTAATGGAAAATGGGTTGAAAAACCATATATGAAACTCCTCTAGGTGCGTTGTGAAAGCCGGCCAATCCTCAGGGTTAGATAATATCTTCACCAAGTCGGAGAAATCTGTAGCAAAAATTATTTGGAAGTGCTGAAAATCTTTCATACACTCCATTGCCCAGAGCAACGCTTCAAACTCTGCATGTAACGGTGACAAACTAGCTCTGTTATTACGAGAACCCATTCTTTTTTCCGATGTCCCCTCTTTACTACAATACCAACCTTGGCCCGAGAAAATATCTGATTCTTTCCAAGAACCGTCCACAAAACACCACCATCCCTCATAAATCTCAGTAGTAATCTGTGTAACAGGATGTTGCATATTATTCCTAGTGTCTGTTGATTGTGCTTCCTCCCATAACCGACCTTCTGATTCCGCATGATTGAGAATCTCGGAAGAATTACGATCCTTATTTTTGAAAATTTGTCATTCCTATTCTTCCATAAATACCAAATTATCCATGGAAAATAACTATTTTCACTCCATTTATGAAGCCTCCAAAAGAGATAATCCAAATTTGAAAAAACTGATGTCCTTGGAAAAACTTGAGGATTAGAAGGAATTTTAGAAAGAGCCCACGTTTGAACCGCCACCGGACACTCAAACAAGACATGATTAATTATTTTTTCCTCATTTCCACAACAGCCACATTGAGTATCACAATTTATACCTCTTGATCTCAGATTTTTCGTAACCGATACACAACCCGATAAAACCTGCCAAATAAAATGTCTAATTTTTGGTGGACACTTAATTTTCCAAGTATGTACCATAAGAGGTTTAATATCCGGAGCATAAATAGAAAAAGTATTCCCCGAGTCATGGAAGGACCGTTCAATATTTACCATGCTTCGTATAATGCCATCCATAAGTATCATGTTTCTTAAACCGGCTCAGTGGTATATGCTTGATGAGATTGACATCCTCCTGTATAATGGTCGCCTCAAGTAAATGTATATTCCACAAGCGAGTCTGTGGGTCAATCAAACTATCAACAGTGAGGGATTGGTATACATTAAATTTACAGGTTGCTGGTCTCGGGCGAGGGGAAGGTATCCAGGGATCATTCCAAACTGAAATGGTTGTTCCAGATTCCACCCTTTTGATTAGTCCTTTGTTAACCAGAGATCTAGCAGAGATGATACTTCTCCACCCATAGGATGGGGAATACACTCTAATTGGATCCAACGGTCCGAATATCTAAAATATCTGTCCTTGAAAACCCGTGCGAAAACGGATCCCGGTTTGTCAATTAGACGCCATAATTGTTTTGCTAATAATGCCGTGTTATAGTCTTCTATTATCCGGAAAGCCAAACCACCATTGTCTTTTGTCCGGCATAATTTTTCCCATGCCATCCAGTGCATAATTTTTCCCATGCCATCCAGTGCAATATAAAATAGATCTTATATAACGGATTATACATTTTTAAACAGATTGTAATCTTATAATTTATTTAATTAATCATTTAATAATTATTATTTTTCAAAAATATAAAANAATATAAAATAGATCTAATTAATTTCTTTAGTTTTAGTTTATATATTGAAATTTATTTTGTTATCAATTATAATTTTATATTAAATTTATTAATTAACCATTTTATAAATAGTTATTATTTATTAAAACTCTTAAATAATAAAGAGTATCTTATATTTAATATTATAATAATAAGAAATATTCTTTTTGGTGTAGGATTTGGCGTTTATGGTTGGAGATGAAAAATTAAGTGGAACACCAAAACTTCAAATATAGTGTTTTTCAACACCAAATTTGGTATTTGTGTTGGAGTTGCTCAGTCCTCTCTTATTTTTTAGAGTTTTTTATTATTAAATTTTTTTAGATACTTTGATTAGAGACGCCGATGGAACCAACATAATGGCATATTTCATAATTTTGTAACACATAAATATAAAATAATTTTCAATTATTATTATGATTATAACAATTAGATTTTATAATAATATTTTCAATCACACTTTTTTACATGTATAAACCATTATAACTATGTACAATGGTTTATAAATTCAACACCCTCCATCTCAATTTTTAACATTCCACATCATTTTATATTTCTTCCACCTAATCATTCAACACCCGATTCAATTTTAACATCTACAATGGTTTTGTTTAATAAAATTCAACACCTTTAAATTATACTTTTTATATATATCCAAATCAAATAAAACAAGTTTCTATTTATAGAAAATAAAAAATGATGAATTTTGGTATCAAAATCATAATATAAAAAATATATTATTATAAAATAATTGATCTTAAATAATCCGATGGGAATAAAAAAGTATTAGAAATCTCAACGACCAATAGAAATATAACATATGGTTTAGTGGGTCCATCTTTTCTTCTTTCAACATGTTGAAAGTTTT
>OVBI01001167.1:11708-40414 GCA_900406495.1 Sisymbrium altissimum | reverse complement strand
TATATATATATATATATATATATATATTCTACCGACACTACTATAATCTACTATTCGTAAAATTAATCTTCCATCTTTTATTTATTTTCTACATGTTGTAGAATATGTATTCTGCAAAAATTTCAGAAAATCTAGGAAATATAATTAGTGAATATTCACCATATGTTTTCAAAATTTATCTTTCATCCAACAAAAAATAACAGTTACTTCATTTTTTAAGTTGTTGGTGGTGTTCACAAATTTTACTATTTTATACCTAATCGTAAATGTTTTGTAGTAGTATTTGTTGTTTTATGTTCGTTAATAGTAACAACTTATTATAGTAAACTAACAAGAAAATAAGATTACAAGAATTTAATATTCTATCTGATAGGAAGAAAATCTCATGTTTTAACTTGATAATTGAAGATGGAAGAGGTGTTGTTAAGACAAACAAGTTTTAGCAAAACAAAAAATTTCTTCATGGTGAAAAGAAATTAAATGATACTAGAGAGAAGTGAATGGCACTTTTTTTTTAATAATTTTTTTCATTGTTGATGAAAAAATTAAACGATAATAAAGAAAAGTGAATGGTATTTTTTTATAATTTCCATTTTTATAAATTATTTTCTCTTTTATAAACTATTTTCCTTTTATAAAAAATGTTTTCCTTTTTAATATACTATTATTCTTTTCATAAAATATTTTTATTTTTTTTAACTATTTTTTTGAGTAAACTATTTTTATTTATAGTAAGAGTTTATTTTTATTTATAAACTATTTTCAGCTTTTAATAAACTATTATTTTATAAAATATTTCTTTTTATAAACTATTTTCCTCTTTTATACACTATTTTCCTATTTTAATATACTATTTTCTTTTTTTAACAAATATATAATTAATTATTAGGGTTAAAATTGGATTATCACTTTTATAAATACTAATGGGACAAAATTGAGTTTAGAAAATACTAATGGGACACTTCCCATTTTAATTCGACCCAAATTAGACAAATTTCTCCAAGAAAAAAACTAAAAAGTACAAACGTGAATTCACAAATTATATAAATGATAAAATAAATTTAAGTCACTAAGAGATCTTCCAATGTATAAATCTTAGTGAGACGTAGAATTTTGAAACAATATTTTTAGATACACAACAACAAGTTAAACACATAAAATGATCCCATGCCAAGAAAAGTGTTCTTCATGTTTCTCAAATTATGAAAGAAAATCCAACGAAGATGGAGCTAGTCATTAGTCAACAAAACATGACAGTTTCTAATAGCAATCTCACTGCTTTCTTTCTTACCCTTTCTTCCTTTATAATCGACAGTCTTTTTCTCAAATATGTAATTTACAAAATCATAGTACCCACCACGGAGGGACAGTACTCATTTCCGCACTTTATCTTCTATCTATGGATAACCAAGCAGGTTTTCTAATAAATGATTTATCGACTTCTGCACTCTTATACATTGTATATTAGTTCATCGATTAACAGAGGATATATATAAGTTCCACTGATTTACCAAAAGACATCACCTTTTCACAATGTTGACACTGATGATCAAAATGGAGGTTTGATGCAACAGCTTTTGTGCTTTCCTTTGCTTTTTTTTCCCATAATTATCTAGCTATGTATGAAACTTATGTTAATAGAAAAGTGCAGTATGGCAAAGATCAACAATTAAGAAATGAATTTTATTTTCTTTTGAATAGAATGAGTAAAGAGCTTATTATAAGAAACTTGGAATTTGCTTCGTATTCATTTTTTTTCACTTCGTCATCTTGTGATGTCTTTAGTGTTCTTATTTATATACTCCTCCAATATCATATCAGATTACTTGAAAAACATTGAATGTCTACCAACATTCACTCATAAGTTTAAATATGTTTGAATTCGTTCAGGTGATGCAGAGCAGTGGTTGAGGTGGTCTAAAATCAAGTGTCTTTGGCCAATCATGTTGAAACCTCAAAAAAGACGTGGACAGGAAAGAAATAGGTTTCAATGAGAAGGCCCTGTTAAGTACAGTGTTGCACTTTCAGCGATCAAAAATTCAATATAAACAAATTAAAAATCGCGAGATCACTTTTACGGCAGTCGTTAGAAGTATTTATGACACTATAAAAATAGCAACAGTTTGTGTTTTCCACATACTTGGGCAACAATACCATTACCGATATAATTACGATTAGTCGCTGATGCCTGTGTCTTCAATAAAAACAAGGCCGAAATAAAATTGAATTTCAACTACGCAGAAGTTGCAACCAAATAAATGGTGTAAGCCAAAAACCACAACGGGTATGAGCATGGTGAACAACAAGACCAAGGACAGCACCAAAAATACCATGTAACGGAGATGACCACATTCTGCATTTGCAGTTCTGGAGCAAAACTTCAGAAACACAAGAACTGCTATAATTAATAACCACTACATCTTATCCGGTGTGACTTGGGTTCGAAAAGCGTCAAGCGTGCGTACATAAAATTGTCTCCATCACTTGGATTCCTTTTCAGCAGTTAGTTACTTCAGAGGAACAAATGATCCATTAGCATACCAGATTCAGAAGGATGTGGGTCTATGATATAACTGTTTTGAGCATCACCTAACATCATAAAATTTGGGAAATGTCAAACCAAACTTCTGATAATTATAACATTTCTATTCATTTAGATATTTTTAAAAATTAAATGGTGATGAACCGTTTTTTCTTTTTAATAGTTTGTTCTTAAAATTAGGGCCATTTCATGTTGTAACTATTATTTTGCCTTTAATTGTTGATGTTTTAAATTTATACGGTAATTTAATCACATATGTGCTCTATTTTATGCATAATCAATTGTGGGATTAATTCTCTCTTCTTGAAAAGCATAATCATGAGCTGTATCGCTTTTAACAGTTTTGGGATTAGTTCTCTCTTATTTCCTCTCTGAAACCGGCCGACCTGGACGAGCTGCTCGATCATTATGTGCATCAGTGCCGCATCACCGTCTGCCGAGCCGGACGATCAGATCATCCCATTCCTTCTCCAAAACCGACCGAGCCAGATGGGACCGATCAAGGAGACCGACCGGCTCGGCCCATTTCTCGTCCATCTATTTGGAGATGATTTGGCCGAGCCGGACAGTTTTTTCTTCGTCTTCAGGTATCATTTCAAGGACTTATTGATGTTTTCGTAAACATCTTGTCATTTTATGGAAAACACCATAACATTCTTATTCATCGAGAATGGCAAAGCGTTAACTTAAATCAAACCGAAGAGTCAAACCAAAGAAATTACCAAACCAAAGACGGAAGAAGAGATCAAGGCCGAGCCGGACAGAAATTTCTCGAAAATTCCTCAAAGTCGGTGGAAAAGATGAAGACATATGTTCCCACATCAAGAATTCGACTAGTTAAAACTTAAGTTTGTCTAGTATAAATATATATCGATCTTTACCTTTGTAAAGAAAATTCGAATCTTTCGATATTTAGAAATAAAAGCGATAAAAACTATTTTCTCTTTTGACCTAGTTTCCTTTTCTGATCTTTTCTATTATTTTTGCTTTCTTTCCAGGATTCTCGGTTCCTCGCATTAACATCTTTCCTAAAATACATTAAGGTGAATTTTGGTTCTCACATGTATGATCTGAAAGCATTCAAGGAACCCACATATTATCTTTGATGTAATAGTTGCTTGTGGCCAACCAAGCAAAGCTGCAACCATTTTTCATGTTTGATATAGTCATCATCCATTGTCTATACGTCAATAGGCAACGGTCACTACATTAAAAAAAAAATAAGCAGGAAAAAACTTGATCCAAACATTTGAAAAGAAGATTAAGGAAATTTACCATTTGAAAAAGTATGATTTTAGGAATCAAATTCAGTATGATTGCTTTGCTTAATAACATCCAATACAGTAAAAAAAAAAAATCATACACTATCAGGTGCATGTTACGTCCCTAACTCAACTAAATTACTCATGAAACAAAATTAATCACAAGTTTTTTTCATGTTTAATTTGGAAGTTACTTTGATAAAATAAATTACTTTGCATTCTATAAAGCTCTATAAACTACTTAAGTTTACCTTAGTAATCCCAATCTTAATCTCTCTCAATAAAGCTCTCATGAGCTCAAACACTTCTAATTTGGATTTGTTCACAGAGTGTAGGTACTGGGATTGATATCCCACATCTCCATTTCATTATTATTATCCCTTTAAAAAGAATAGTTCTTCTCCTCCTAAATTTATCGCAGTTCTTAAAGTGATTGACACTTTGAATCTTTTTTTATTCTTCCTCTTCTCTTTCTCATAAATTACAACACATCACTCTCGAAGCTAGTTCATTTCACAACAACTCTGTTAATACATATCACTACTAAATGGATCCCACATAAAATTATCTTCTCTTCTATCTTGGCTTTAGCCGATACCTTAATACACCTCTTCTTTCAACCATATATCCCCATTTTAATATTTAATTTCTACCGGAAGCTCAAAAAGATCTGTATTGATCCTTTAAAACTTCTTCTTTGCGCAAGTAGGTCACCCAAATTATATTCGTTGTGTCTTGTTCACAATTATTTTCACAACTTCTGTCTTCATTTGAGTCTTATCTCAATTTTGTTCTTCATCCTCTCATATATTATAAAAGACATACATGATTATTAACTTCTGATTATATAATACACAATGTATGGCTGCCTATAAAATGTTATAATTGGATACGATGAGATTTATTTTGGCGAGTGGGCAGAAGTGTTTTAGGTAAGTTCACCCATAGAAAGAACAAGATATTTCGGAATATAACTATAGTTATATCATTTGCTAGAAGCATGTCATGGATGTTGTAGATGGAAGATAATACAATTTTATTAAGCATGGTCAACTCTCAATCGTATGAATTTGTTGATACAAATAACGTCTATTCAAATGAATAGCAACAAAGTGGTAACAATATTATTTGTTTTCTATTCTTAATGATGAAAATATTAAGTGTATTTATAAAAAAAAAAGTAGTCAAATGAAAAAACTATATTCGTTATCTCTTTTGAGTTTGCTCCAATATATACTCAAGTTGCAAAAGAGAGGAGACAACTAAAAAAGAAAGAAAACACATACATTAATAAGTTGAAGAACTTATCCTCCTTTAAATACTATGGTCTCATCTAAAATTGTTTTAAGCGTTTTTCTTCTTATAGCTTTGGTGTTCTCCTCCATAGTCACCTTAATCCATTCTACAAAAAATTTACCAAGAAGCAAGCTTTAAAACCAAATTTTCTTAGACCCCATTTCCCGAGACCCGGATTTTCTCAGTTTCCAAAACCCGGATTTTCTCAGTTTTCAAGACCCAGTTTTCCAACAAATCCCATGCCCTTCCCTCAATTCCCAACACCTGGTTTTCCAAGCAATCCAACACCCGGTTTCTCTCAATTCCCAAAACCCAGTTTTCCAATCAATCCAACACCTAATTTCCCGCAATTTCCAAGTCAAGGTTTCTCAAAATTCCCTTAATTTCCTAAACCCGGTTTTCCTTCTTTGCCTCCAGCAACGCCTGGAACACCCTCTGGAAACCTCAACCCCGTTCCATCCATCTCCGCTCCACCTTCTCTACCAGCAACTTTGACTCTCAGCCCTTGAGTTGTCTCCCGAAACTTATATGATTCAATTGTTGTATTTAATCTCTTCCGCATATGTGAAGATTATAATCAATATAAACTAATTAAAATATGTATTGGTGGCTTAAAGATTGGTGATTACTGACTATATTTGTAATTATATAATAACTGAATAACAAATGTAAATTATTTTATACTTGTTAAGTATCGAATATTGATTTTATCCCTTTGATTCCCACTATAATAGACAAAATTGATTATATCGAAAAAAACCAAAAAGTAAATTCAGAAACCATATAAATAATAAAACAAATGTGAGTTACTAAAGAGATCTCCCAATGTTTAAATCTCAATGAGACGTAGAATTTTGAAATTATCTTTTTAGATACACAATTGCAAAAATTAAAATAAATAAGATGCTACCATGCCAAAAAAGGAGTTTCTTATGTTTTTCAAATTACGAAAGAGAGAATCCTATGAAGATGGAACTGGTCATAAGTCATAACCAAACATACTGGTTTCTAACAGAAATCCCACTGCTTTCTTTCTTACCCTTGCTTCCTTTATAATCGACGGTCCTTTTATCAAATATGTAGTTTACAAAATCGTAGTACCCACCATGGAGGGACAGTGCTCCTCTCCGTACTTTCTCTTCTATCGATGGATAACCAAGCAGGTTTTCTAATAAATGATTTACTGACTTCTGCACTCTTATACATTGTATATTAGTTCATTGATTAACAGAAGATATATATAAGTTCCATTGATTTACCAAACGACATCACCTTTTTATAATGTTGACACTAATGATCAAAATGGAGGTTTGAAGCAACAGCTTTGCGTTTTCCTTTCCCTTTCCCCCCCCCCCCACAATTACTTAGTTATGTATGAAACTTCTGATAATATGAAAGTGCAATATGGCAAAGATCAAAAATTAAGAAATGATTTTTATTTTTCTTTTAAGTAGGATGACTAAAGAACTTATTATAAGAAATATGGAATCTGCTTCGTATCACTTTTTTCACAATGTCTTTAGCATTCGTATTTATATACTATTCCACTATCTTATTAGATTACTTGGAATGTCTACCAACATTCACTGATAAGTTTAAATATGTCTGAACTCTTTCAGGTGATGCAGAGCAGTGGTGAAGGTGGTCTAGAATTATGTGTCCTTGGCCAAACATGTTGAACCCTTAGAAAAGACGTGGACAGGAAAGAAACAGGCTTAAATGAGAAGTAAAATTTAACCTCAACTATGCAGAAGTTGCTTTTCCGACCAAATAAATGGTCTAAGCCAAAAGAACATAACGGGTATGAGCATGGTGAATGAAAAGACCAAGGACAGCACCAAAAATACCACGTAACAGAGATGACCACATTCTGCATTTGCAGTTCTGGAGTAAAAGTTCAGCAACACAAGAAGTGCTGTAATGAATAACCGCTACATCTTAACCGGTGTGACTTGGGTTTTAGAACCCTCAAGAATCCGTACATCAAAGTGTCTTTATTGCTTGGATTCCTTTCCATAAATTAGTTACTTCGGAGGAACAAGTGATCCATTAGCATACCAGATGCAGAAGGATGTGGGTCTTCAATATAACTATTTTGAGCATCACCGAGCATCATGAAATTTGGGAAATGTCAAACCAAACTTCTGATAATTATAACATTTCTATTCATTTAGATGTTTTAAGAAATTAACTTGTGATGAACTGTTTTCTCTTTCTAATAGACTGTTCTTTAAATTAGGGCCACTTGATGTTGTAACTATTATTTTGCTTCTAATTGTTGATGTTTTAAACTTACATGGGAATTTAATCACATGTATGTTCTCTTCTATGCATAATGATTTGTGGGATTAGTTCTCTCTTCTTTAAAAGCATGATCATAAGCTGTATCGATTTTGACATTTTTGTCAATCAAAAATATAATTTAAAAACAACCAACAAATGCATAAAATGAACGACACTGCAAACGAACGTGGGGGGAGGGGGGGGGGAGTATACTAATATCAAAAGAATGTCAATCAATGCCAAAAGGGGATGTAACTTGTATTTGAGTTGATTTAGAAATTTATATGAAATTTATAAATCTACTAATTTTTGAAATATAATATATGATTTTTAATTAGTATTTACAAATTTGAAGGTTTTTCTTTAGATTTTAGCCTTTGTACTTTTTGCAAGGAAATCCATTCAAATTCACTCAGATTCATTATAAAACCAAAATTCATTAATAAATCTATATTACTGAATAACACTTGATTTCATTTAAGATTTATAAATCATATAATTACTAAACATGATTTGAACATGAATTTAAAACAATGGAATTAATAACACTGGATTTCGTTCATATTTACAAATCAATTAAAATATATTAACCAATAATCCCTATTGAGAGAGTAAATGCTCATTTAGCATACAATATCTCGCATCTCTATTTCATTATTATTTTTCTTTTAAAAACAAATTACACTATTCTAAATTTATTGTAGTCTTAAAGTGATTGATGCTTTGAAATCTTCTTTGATTCTTCAAATCTTATACTTCTTGTAAATTACAACAACTGTGTTAACATATACTCCATCCGGTTTTGATTATTTGTCATTTTAGAATTTTTTTATTTCAAATTAGTTAAAGTTTTTATATTTTAATACAAAATTTAATAATTTTTTAATATTTTATAACTATTTTATTTTATAGAATATTATATTGTTGGTTGAATTGTATTTAATTATTTAGGTCATATGTTTTTAAAAAAAAATTAATAAATTAAATATTTTCTTGGTTTATGTGCATCATTCTAAAATAATATATCCTATTAAATGGGTCCCAAATAAATTTATCTTCTCTTCTTTCTTGTCTTTAACGGAGACCTTTAATACACTACTATTCTTCTTCTTCGTCTTCTCACTTTCTCAGCCATATATCCCCAGTTTAATATTCAACTTCTATCAGAAGCTCAAAAAGATTCTTATTGACGCTTTGAAACTTCTTTGCGCAAGTAGCTCACAAGTTATAGTCATGATGACTGTCTTTATTTGAGTCTTATCTCATTCTTCTTCTTCGTACTCTCCTATATTATGAAAGACATACATGATTAAAAAAATATCCAAAAGAAGACATTTAGAACCAAAATAAAAAAACCATGTCTGAAAAATCTGGAAAATCCGACCGTTATGATGAGGTCACAGCTTCTGTGTCGACGACACCAGGAGTAAAAGGACTCGTCGACGCCGTAATAACCGAAGTTCCGAGTATCTTCCATTACCCTTCTTCTACTTTGTCCAACAACAGACCTTCTGATATGTCCGGTTTAAACCTCACCGTCCCGATCATCGACCTTGGAGAAATTAAAAACACATCCGCAAGAAACGTCGTCGTCTCAAAGATCAAAGAAGCAGCAGAGAACTGGGGGTTTTTCCAGGTGGTCAACCATGGTGTTCCTTTAACCGTTCTTGAAGAGATCGAACAAGGAGTTCGAAGGTTTCACGAGGAAGATCCTGAGGTGAAGAAAAATTACTTTCCAACTGAGTCCAACAAGAAGTTTGTTTACAACCAAAACTTCGATCCCAATCAATCTTCCCCTATGAATTGGAGAGACACGTTCGTTTGTTTCATTTCTCCAGACCCTCCAAATCCAGAGGATATCCCAATAGCTTGCAGGTAAAAATAGTATATGTTACGAAAACGTGATTTAACTACACTTACGCTGGGAAAATCTGTTTAAGGTTTGGTTTCATTTCGGTTTTTCTTTGAGTTTTAAGGTTAAAAAAAAAAGAACTAAAGCCATGCAAAACCATTTTGTAATTCAATTTTATCTCAGTTAGATTTAATCAATTTTTTGATCGGCTTAGCTTTGGATTTGGATTTAGTTCGGTTTTAGCCAAAAGTTAATTCTATATAATCTAGTTTTACTTTTATTTTATATTTATACCATATGATTTGGGAAAAATGTTTATTTCTTCACCTATTTATAACCGGTAATTTTCATCTTCAATTATTGTTTGTGTAAAAAATTTCTAGAACATGTAATTGACTTTGCAAATCATGACTAAAATATTTAACCGTTAGTTACAAAATAAATTTCGTTAAAACTAACAAAAAAAATTGTCAAAAATATATTTATTTAATTCTTCACTGTTTATAATTGTAGATTTCGTAAAAAAAATTCTCGAACGTATAGTTGATTTTACAAAATCATGATTAAAATATGCAACTGTTAATAAAATTTATCTCAATTACATTATAAATATACAAAAATTAAATGGTCATTTTCATATAAAATAATGCTCAATCCTAAAAGATAGGGATGATGATCTAAATGCTATGCCAAATGATCCTGTAATTTAACCTTTATATGTTTATAATATATATTTAAATAAATACTACTTTATGAATTCAACCAAGTATTAGGGCAATTTTCTGCGCAATTTATAGTCAGAGATTTAAATCACTGATTACAAATATATGAGGAATTAAATAAACATTTTTTTACAAATATTTTTAATTTTAATAGAATTTATTTGGTAATTAAAGGTTTTTTATTTTAATCCTAATTTATGAAGTTAATTACATATTGGGAAAATTTTCTAGGAAATTGATTCTTGGGGAATTAAATCACCAATTGCAAATAGGTGATGAATTAAATGAAAAATTTCCCCCATATGATTACATTTGTTTTTAATATATAATGTGTTTATAGTTAAATATATTTTGGTTTGCTCGGTTCGTTTTGATCAAAATTGATTTCACGTTTCAGTTTCGATTTCTCAACCCAATAATTCCATTAACCAATTTGGATTGGTTATGGTTTATATATATTTTGGTTTGGTTCAATTTGTTTCTTTCCGTGATGTTTGTTTTGTGAAAACGTTACTTTTTCCTTTGGTAAGGCTGTAACAAACAATATCATAGAAGGGAGAAAGTATAAAGACAAGAGTGAAAACGTTACTTTTTTCCTTTTTCACGTTTCTGAAGCACGTTAGATTCACATATTATGATTGACCAAAGAGTTAGACAGTACAATTGCTCAAAAAATCACACATATACAAAAAAAAATTTTAGCATTTCTTGACTACGTAGAAGGGAATTTTTTTTGTTCAAATGCTTTCACTATTGACGTAATCATCATCACATGACATAGGTAAACCGTAAACACCATTTCCCTTTCAAGTATTTTGATTCTGAATATATGAATATGGTTTTTTTAGGGATGCCTTGATGAAATACTTGAAGCATGTCATGGACTTTGGAGAAAAGCTCTTCCAACTTCTCTCAGAAGCTTTAGGTTTAGACTCAGAGATCCTTAAGAACATGGATTGCCTTAAGGGTTTTTTTATGGTCGGCCACTACTACCCACCTTGCCCACAACCTGACCTAACTTTGGGCAATAGTAAGCACACCGATAACTCTTTCATTACCCTTCTTCTTCAAGACCAAATCGGTGGTCTTCAAGTTCTTCATCATGATTATTGGGTCGATGTAACTCCTGTTCCTGGAGCTCTTGTCGTCAACATCGGTGATTTCATGCAGGCAAGCAAGCCCCAAATGATGCATTCTTTTAGCTAAACACAAGAGTTTTTACCGAAAATTTTGAAACGTTATTTTTCTCTTTCGCAGCTGGTAACGAACGACAAGTTCTCGAGCGTGGAGCATAGGGTACGAGCGAACAGAAATGGACCGCGAATTTCAGTTGCGTGCTTTTTTAGCTCGAGCATTTTACCAAATTCGACAGTTTATGGACCAATCAAGGAACTTCTGTCTGAAGAAAACCCTGCCAAGTATAAAGATTTTACCATACCAGAGTACACTGCAGGATTCATTGCAAACGGTTTCGATGGGAAAAAGCATCTGTCTAGTTACAAGATATGAAGAAAGGACTTGTCAGGGCTTAAAGAAAGCTATTCAGATATTTGTGTGTTTTTGCATCTGAAAAGATAATTGTGTGTTTGTGCATCTGAAATTCCTTGAAACAAAGATGTCTTAAGTAACTTACCAAATAAATGGATTTACACTTTATTTATTTATTTACTTCCGCTTTTCATGCCTGAAACAACAATGTAGCTAAACAGGAAAGATAAATGATCAAGTGTGTAGCAGAGTGGGATGAAGACATAAAAGGTTCCTTTGTTCAAACTACATGAGCTTCGTTTTTGAGCTTATCTATCAACTCATCCACTGAAGAAACGATAACCCCAGATTTCCTCTTTGGAGGCTCCGTGACTTCCACGATCTCTATGTCAGATTTAATGTCTACATTCAGATCCTCCAACGTCATTTTCTTTATCGGCTTTGATTTCGCCTTCATTATGTTGGGGAGTGTTGCATATCTTGGTTGGTTTAGCCTCAAATCAGTTCTGCATCATAACATCAAAGCTGTTATAAAAAGAGTTCTTGCAAAGCATTCAAGCTAGTTCGCTTAGTAATTTGAGAGATCACATAAACAGTTCCACATAGAAAATCATTAATGGATGAAGAAACAATCCGATTACTTGATGCAGTTATATGTAAACCTCAACTCGAAGCGAGATCATGTAAGAGAGTAGAACTTACGTTATCACAGCGGGTAAATCTACACTAAGGGTTTCAAGACCTCCATCTACTTCTCTATCCACGGTTGCGAACTTCTTCTCCTTATCCAACACAACCTACTAAACAAGAATAATGAGGAAACAGAACAACTTTAATGGATGATCTGAAAGAATTCAAGGGAATCACTTGTTACCTTTGATGCAAAAGTTGCTTGTGGCCAATCAAGCAAAGCTGCAACCATTTGTCCTGTTTGATTGCAGTCATCATCTATTGCCTACCCAAACATCATTAAGCAAATTTCAACATTTGCAAAAGCATGTTCTTTAGAAATCAATTTCAACAAGAGATTATAATAATTCGCGAAAGCTTCCTAAGATCTCTAACACAATAGGATTGCCTCACGAAGAAAACAAAACATGAGAATATAAGATCAATGAATGTTCATCATCCTAAACAATTCACAAGGAGAAGGTTATATGCACAAAACGATGACTGAAATACGAATGTTTTGGCTTCCCAAGCCTGAAAAACCTGAACTTTAGCTAACATTTCAGCTTCTGAAGCTTGCTAAGATTTCTAACCCAATAGGATTGCCTCACGAAGAACACAAAACATAAGATCAATGAATGTTCATCATCCTAAACGATTCACAAGGAGAAAGTTCTATGTACAAAACTATGACTCAAATACGAATGTTTTGGCTTCCCAAGCTTGAAAAACCTGAACTTTAGCTAACATCTCAGTTTCCCAAGCTTGCCAAGATCTCTAACACAATAGGTTTGCTTCAAGAAGAAAACAAAACAGAACTTCTCTCGATTCTTCAAAGATCAATGAATGTTTCATCATCCTAGACAACTCAATGAAAAAGTTACATACGAATGTTTTGCCTTCCCAAGCTTGAAAAAACCTGAAATTTAGCTAACATTACAGCTTCCCAAGCTTGCTAAGCTATCTAACCCAATAGGATTGCCTCAAGAATTAAACAAAACAGAACTTCTCCCATTCTTCAAAGATCAATGAATGTTTCATCATCCTAAACAATTCACAACTCAAGAAGAAGGTTCTATGCACAAAACAATGACTCAAATACGAATGTCTTGGCTTGAAAAAACCCTGAACTTAGGCTAACATATCAGCTTGCCAAGCTTGCTAAGATCTCTAACCCAATAGGATTGCCTCAAGAATTAAATTAAAAAAACAGAACTTCTCCTATTCTTCAAAGATCAATGAATGTTTCATCATCCTAAACATCACAACTCAAGAAGAAGGTTAACAATGACTCAAAGACGAATGCTTTGGCTTGACAAAAACCTAAACTTTACCCAACGTTACAGCTTCCAAAGTTCGAAACTTTCTCTTACCTATTTCCCAAAACCTGAACTTTAACTAACATTTTCAGCTTCCAAAGTTGGAAACTTTACCTGTTTCCCAAGGAAAATCAATCCAGGATTCTCAACATCAGAGAGACTCTTCAAGATCTTAGCAATAGTCAAAGGCAAGAACTTGGAGTTAGACTCAACATGGATTCCACGATCAGCACCCATAGCTAGACCAGTACGAAGCGTGTCAACACACTGTGAAGGTCCAATACTCACTGCTATAACCTCTTTAGCGAAACCAGCTTCTTTGATTCGAAGCGCTTCCTCGAGAGCAATCTCACAGAATGGATTCATTGACATCTTCACATTGTTGGTATCTACACCAGTCTGGTTCCATCATAAAGGTATCAACTTTAACGATGGTTCAACGATTACGAAGAGATATAGAGATGGGTTTTGATTTTTTTACCTTGTCGGGTTTGACACGGATCTTGACGGCGTAGTCGACGACACGTTTAACGGCGACGAGAATCTTCATCGTCCGGTGACAGAAGAGAAAAAGGAAATACACAAAGAGGAGCAGTTTCGGGTCTTTTGGATCTAAAGGAGTAAGTAAGGATGCTGACTCATCAAAAATGGCCTGATATTCGGGTTCAGTCCGGTTTAGGATTTTTCCGGGGATTGACAATGGTAAGCTTGATGATCATCATTCGAGTATTCGGTTCAGTTTTGGATAGGAACCGATCAGTTCTGAGTATTTTTGAAAAATTCGGGTAAAATAATACTATTTCGGATATAAATATCTTTAAAAAAATTAAAAACCAAAATATTTTCGGATATTATTTAACATTTCGAGTACAATTTATAATTTTGGGTAAAATATCTAAAAAAATTTGGTTCCTCATTTCGGTTCCGGATATTTATACCCAAAATAACATTAAATATATTCAAATCATAAATCACTTTTCAGGTATTCGGTTCCTCATTTCGGTTCCGAATAAGAACCGGAACCAAACCGATATCCGTGGATTCCAAATTTAGGATCCAACAGGTATTTTTTAGAGGATCCAGAACCGAACCGAATCGGAAATTTCAGGTCGGTTTCGGTTCGGGTATTCGGTTCCGGATTATATGTCCAGG
The DNA here is from genome assembly GCA_900406495.1 of Sisymbrium altissimum. Classification (NCBI taxonomy): domain Eukaryota; kingdom Viridiplantae; phylum Streptophyta; class Magnoliopsida; order Brassicales; family Brassicaceae; genus Sisymbrium; species Sisymbrium altissimum. Next base: position 25,829 of record OVBI01001167.1, on the reverse strand, counting down.
ATGACTTGATGACTAGATTTTTGGACTTCATGATGAATTTCGTAGTCATGTAATTTTTTTCTAGGGATATGGCGGTTTTCATTTCGCTAGATTTTTTGTTTTTTGTCAAACTCATTTTATTGATATGAAAAGCCAGTTATAAAGCATAAAAAAATGATACCATAAATCCACTTACAAAACACTATGGAAAATAAATAAAAGCTCAATTTTAAAGTTTTATTCTTTATAAAAGAGATTGAGATAATAAAGTGTTACGTGTTATTAATACGTGTGACGATTAAGGAAAATAGAGAAGGTGGTGCCGTCAATCCACGGTCACTTGTGCATCGAATATAGGACTGCCTTTGTAAAATCTTTCACCCATCATGGATTTATGATATTATTTATATAGATTTCTCCACTGTGACAGTTGGCCTTCAACGAAATCACCGAGAGTTGATTTTTATAGACACAAGTCTTCTCCTGAACTCAAGCTCATGGAATGAAGCTCTACCTTTGAACCTACTATAAGGCTCACACCATATAAGATGGCAAGACGGTGAAGATATTACTCCTACACACAAAAAAGGTTAAGCCAGTGATAGATCAGGAAAAACAATCGACAACAAGTCATGATTTATCATGAAATCCTGTAGAGAGAAATCTGAACTTAATTTGAAAGAGATCTGAACTTAGGGGGTGTTATTCATTTATTGATTTAGAAATCTCTATGAGATTTATAAATCTAGGCAAAATATTCTGATTTCCAAATCTAATAATAAATATGTACAAATCCGAGGGGTTTCCTTTGGATTTTAGTCTTTGTATTTTTAACAAACAAATTCACTCAAATTCATTATAAAATCAAATCCATAAATAAATCCGTATGATTGAATAACACATGATTTTAATTAGGATTTATAAATCATAAAACCAATAACACATGATGTTAACATGGATTATAAAATCATAAAACCAATAACACTGGTTTTTTTTCAGATTTTCAAATCCATTAAAATACATAAACCAATAAGGCAATAACCCCCACTTAGTTTAAGTTGGATTTATAAAGACTTTGTTAATTTAAGAGTTGAGAGATTTGTTAAATTTGGAAAGAGTTGTAGAGATTTGTGTATATTTAGAAAATCAATAAAAATAATTTGTGATAATGATTCTAAAAATCTTAGGGATATATACAATATTCTCAAAGTCTTGTTTAATGAGTTAAAATGTTTAAAATCCAACTCCCAATAACAGTAGATTTTAATAGAATCATAAATTTTAAAAAACTAAAATATTTGAATAATAATAAACTATGTGTGGAATTAAGAAATCATCAAACCAATAACACTAGATTTTAGTAAGAATGTTAAAATCCATAAATCAATAAAAATAGAATCTGAAAATTTTAAAAGTCATTAAAAATCTAACTCCCAATAAGCCCCCTAAATCATAATTTCATTAATCGATTGAAGGAAAAAATTCATATTTAATCGAAAGACAAAAAAAAAAAAAACAAAGAAATTTTACAGACCCCGCAAAAATGGAAAATAATTCCCGGTACACCAAAATTCATCTTTCTCTATGAAAGATAAAGATAAGAGAAGAGAAAGAATCATCATTTCATTGGCTTTACATGGATGTTACCATTTAAATCCTTTTTTTTGTCATCAAATTTTATTGATGAAAACAATGGATACAAAGTTTAGCAGATAAGAGACAATTCACAAGATGTATTTTTTGGAAAAAAAGTTTAAACAAAAAAAAACCAAACGGATAATGATTACAAAAATTTAAACAAACATCACAAAATAAAAGATATAAGCTAATAAAACTACTATGAAACCTAAATTAGTAAGAATCTTAGAAGAAATTGAAAGTATTTAACTACTTTAGTAAAATCAAGCATTAGAGATCTCTAAAGTCTCAAAAGTTCACAATCTATTGAAACATGATAATAAGAAGGTTTTTTTATAATGATGTTTACTATAAATTTTTACTGTAAACTTCTAATTCCATTTTTTTATTTTAAATACTTTAACTCTAATTAAAAATATTAATAAAAGACTGTTTGATAATTATAAAAATATAGAGTATGTGACTATTATTTGTTCAAAGTGAATTTTTTTATATATTATAATAAAATACTCCTGTTTTTAAAAGATATATTTTTCTAACATTTTTTGTTTCTAAAAGATAAAATTTCTACATTTTTTATATAGTTTCAAGAAGAAATTATAAACTTCAAAAATATTAATTGTATTAATTGAAATAATATTGGTTAAAAGTTATAGATTATTTTTTATATTATAAAAATTGATACATTAACTATTAAATATTAAATTTTTCTTAATCTATGTGAATACTTTAGAAAATTTAATATAATAAAAAAGAAGAAGTTACAATTAGTCCATTAAAAAATTTTAGAGATAAATTATATAGAGATCTAAAAAATGTTTTAAATGATTATGTAGGAAAAGAAAAAGAAAAATATTGTATTTGTATTTTTTTTTTAAACTGAAAACTAAGAATAAAAAATAAAAGAATTACTTTAGAGATTTTCAAATAGAATAAAGTAATGAAAAAAATAAAAAAAATCTGTAAAGTTTCTTATATATTTTTACAGCCTTGAAAGTCACTCGTCAAACAGCCTCTAGATCTATTAATTCACATAAAAACCGCTCTGATCTAAAATTGGGTTTTGAAATCCGCCTACAACGACTAAAAATACTATAATAACCCCTCCTCCCCAACTAAAGTAATTTAAGTTTTCAATTGGAGTATTAGAGACACCAACCAAAATCGCTTCAAATCTCTTCAACTAGCACTCCCAAAATCGAATCAAAACAAAACAATCTTCAGAGATAACAAATCTCCAGAATCAAATAATGGTTTAGACAAACAAAAGAATAATCAAAAAGAAGGAAAACACAATGATAGAGAGGAATCCAAACGCTGGTTTAAATAAAAGCAGTGGTGGATTTAAAAATTATTTTTACTAGAACTAATATATATATTATTTTAGAAAATATATAATAACTAAATATATATTAATTTTACAATATATGTAATTATTATTTTTTCAAATATTATTGTCATTATTTATTACTAAAAATGTATAATTTATAACTAAAAAAATATATATCACTATTTTTCAATCACTAAAAACCGAATTAATCTCCATCCATTTGCATAAACTATATACAAATCAATATTAATAAGTAACAACCAACATCACATATATGGCAGTTCAATCTCATAAAACCAAACCAACCAATCCGTTCAGAACCAAAATAGAGAATATGGTTTGGTTTTGATAATATCACATAAACTGAATAGAAGAATATATGGATATTGTTTGGTTATAAACCGAGTAAACCGAAAAAACTGTTAAAACCGAATTAAGAAAATTTAATAAAATATATTAAGATACTTATATGTATATTTATATAATTTTAATAATTTTTATTTTAAATTCAATAATTTACTGATTATTTTTCATAATTTATTTAATTTTTATTAAATATTATTTATTTGTGAATTAAAATAATAATATTAGTATTTTATGTTTTAGTAAATTGGATTTCTAATCATATAATTTTAATTCATATATATTTTATAAAAGTTTAGATATATTTATAGTTTTTGATATAAAAACGAATAAAGTAAAAACTGAAAATATATTATCCGAACTAAACTAGAGTAAATATGGTTATGATATATAACTTTTAGAAACCTGTTTTATATTTTAGTAATTTTTTAATAACAAAACGTTTTATATTTCCGGCCGTTGGTTTTCCTCCTCCGTGAATCACAGCCGACTCCATTTCTCACCTCCAAACATTTTTCTTTTATTTTTATGTGTCAACCACTTAACACTATTGCATTGGTGTATTAGTTTGAAAAGTTCAATTCATTAATTAATGTCCCGATGAATTATAAAACACATGCTCTCTACATTTCAGCTGAGAGGGCACCAACTCCAGGTTTAATTAATGGCGCTAAACGTCATAAAGAACACCCGAGTCAGTCCCGCAACAAACTCCTCCCATGACTCGGTCGACTCAGTAGTCCTACCACTCACTTTCTTCGACTTGCGGTGGGTAAGATCCCATCCAACACAGCAAGTCATCTTCTACAAACTCTCAGACTCACAGTCATCTCGAGAGTATTTCCACACCGAGATCCTCCCGAAGCTCTCCCTCTCTCTCTCCCTCGTCCTCCGTCACTACCTCCCGCTCGCCGGTCAACTCACGTGGTGGGCTCCACAAGATCCTAAGCCGCGCATAATCGTCTCCAGTGACAGCACAGTCTCGCTAACGGTGGCGGAGAGTGAAGCAGACTTCTCCAACGTTTCCGGCAAGGGACTACGTCTCCAGAGTGAGTTACGTGTCCTGGTTCCCGAGTTAACGATCTCATGTGACTCCGCGGCTCTGCTTTCTCTGCAGATCACATTGTTTCCTAACCAAGGCTTCTCCATCGGGATAACGGAACATCATGTCGTTAAAGACGCTACGGGATCAGCCATGTTCATCAAATCTTGGGCTCACATCTGCAAATCACAAGAATTCATAACCATGACTCTACCGGAGGAACTAACTCCGGTTTACGATCGTACCATCCTGGACGATGTGTACCTGACTCTCGAGTCAAAGATCATGGAATCTTTATCGTATTTCTCAGAGGAAATAAATGGTCCAAGAACACTGAATCTTCCTCCTATAGGGAAACAAGGCTCCGAGTTTGTTAGATTCACATTCGAGCTAACTCAAGATAACATCGACAAGCTCAAGAAGCGAGCCAAAAGAGAGTCAACTCATAGCGGTCTTCACTTGTCAACGTTCATCGTCGCCAGCGCATATCTGTGGAGCTGCATGGTGAAGGTACGTGGAGGTGACAAGGCAAGACCGGTGGCTTTTATGTACGCAGCGGATTTTCGAAACCGGTTAAACCGGCCGGTTCCAGAGAACTACTTTGGAAACTGTGTCTTCCCAATAGGTTGCTTTGGATATGAAGCTGAGACATTTATGGGAGAAGATGGCTTCGTCAACGCCGTGGAGATTCTGAGCGAATCAGTTAAAGATTTGGGTTCAAGAGGGATTGAAGCAATATGTGACTTGTACGTTGATGGAATGAAGAAGCTGAAACCGGGTACTCAGGTCGAGTCTGTTTCCGGGTCAAACCGGATTGGGATATACGGCTCGGATTTTGGATGGGGAAGACCGGTCAACAGTGAGATTGTTTCCATTGACCGGTATACGGCGTTCACCATGTCTAATAGGAGGGATGAGATCGGTGGGGTCAAGATCGGTTTGTGTCTAACCAAAACTGAGATGGATATTTTTATTTCTATATTATTAACTAATGAGTTATAAAAGATTAGTATATGGCAGTTAAGACATGCATTTTTATAAACATTTTCTCTTTTATGATCAATTCAGGTTTGAGTTTTTTATCTTTGAATCTTTACAAATTCGGCAAACAGGCTAGCGAAAGAGATATTCTGTTTCCATTACAGGTACCATCTTTCCTTGCGCCCTCGATGATGACCCTTGTTTAAGATAGGATGACTAGTTACAAGATGTGAGGTGGTTGTAGACTTGTAGGTGATTCTGAAGCGGTAGTTCTGCTATACTGTACTTGCATGGCGATTTTGTAGAAGGAGGTGTTTAGGCAGAGCAGTGCTTTCCTTTATAGCAAAGAGGCAATGGGCTTAGGCCACATTTATAATTTTAATCTTAGGCCACATCTCTAATAATTTTGTTGGTTGAATTGGTAAAGGGTTCATTAGTGGAGAGTTAAAGACTTTGATTATATGGGTTAAGGTCTAGAGATTGTACTTTTAAATTTAAAATCATGATTTTAGTCTTTAGAACTAGATACTTTTTTATGTATCTCTAGTAGCCATTAAACAGTAGAAATTATAAATGTGATGAGGAAAAGAATAAGAGGAACAAATTAATAAGAAAGAAGTGGAATGAAATGAAACTAATGAATATAATAAGTGTTTTGAGTAATGGTAATTCTTATAATTATTATTATTTTATATTTAATTTTTGAAATAAAATTTAAAAATATATATTAAAATAAAACTAAAAGTATATTAAAAATGTGAATTTTCTCAATATCAAATTAATCTAAACCATATCTTGATTTTAATCTTACTGTTTTTACAACTTTTTTTTATCTATAGTTAAATTATAAGGTTCAAATAGATTTTTTTTTTATATAGTAATCTATTATTGGAACTAAATATATATAATTAATTTTTAACCATATTTCATAATTTTTTAAAAAAACATTTATTTATTATTCTTCTCCAAATTTAGTGAGGAATATATTTATTCTATTTTCCCTTGTAAAACAAGAATTGAGAAAAAAAATTACTTATAAATAGAATATTTTTAAGGAATTTTAAGAGAAAAAGTACACAAATAGTTTGTTTTTTTGTTGGTCACCTTTAAAATACAACAATATCATTATTACGTAATCCCTTCAATTCTATTTTTCTTTTACAAAAAAAAATCTTTGTTTTCTACCAATTTTATATATTTGATATTTTCTTAGAATATCTCCAAGGGACACTTTATAACTTTAAATTTGTATTTATTTTTTTGCATTTCAACAAAAACTTTGGAACTTTAAATTTGAAATTCCATCTTTACATTTGCATTATAGTCCCTAATATCATATATTATAGATAATTATACTTTTGTGTGTTTTGTTTATCATTTTAATCTTTAAAATTTTATGTATCATAAAAAAGATTAATCTAAATTTTAAATATGAAATTAAATATAAAAAATTCAAATTATAATAAAATATTACATACACTAAAAACATTTATACAACAACAATATTAGATTAAAATGGTTTTCATACAAAATAAAGTACTAAAAAAATACATAAAAACAGAAAGTTTACACAAAATAAAATATTAAATGATTACATTAATATCACACAAATTTAAATATTACAACCTGTTATCTATATGTAATATTATATTATCATATATTTACAAGATTTTATTAGTTAATATTATTTATTTTTTAAAAAATTGATGTGTTATATTTGATACTTTTATTCTTTAAATTTTTTTTGAATAGTAAAGAATATAATGCAAATAAAAATTTATTTGAAGTTAGATATGCAGTTTTAATGTTGGAGAGAAAGCCTTAAAACTTTGAATTTAAAGTTTGTGAAACTTCAAAAATAAAGTATCCCTTATAGATGTTCTTAGTACTTCACTTTGGTATTTTTTATTATCTTTTAATTTGTTATAATGAATTAATTATAGCCTAAGTTTGTGTTATATATATTTATTTTCTACCTAATTAGCACCTACTATTTTCAATCATTTGATTGTGGTAGAGACTGCAACACTTTACTCTCCTTTTCGTACGGTGCCACATATACAGATTTATATTTCAAAGAAATTCCTATTTTAAAGTATATATTTGGATTTTACTATATTTATAATATATGTATACATTTTTATATAAATTTATAGTTTTTTTTTGCTAATCGAACCAAATTTTTTACGGACAAATAAAACCAAACATGAAAATCAATATATATATATTTCATCTGGTTTTGGTTTTGATTAATTGTCGTTTTAAAAAGATGCATACAAATTAAAGAAATATTTATTAATTTATTAATTTTCCTTATATAGTTAAACACAATTAAACTAATATAATAATATTCTACAGAATACAAATTGTTATAAAATATTTAAAATTATTAAACTTTGTATTGAAATTTGAAAACGTTAATTAATTTGAAACAAAAGAATCTCTAAAATGACAACTAATCAAAACCTGAGGGAGTATGTTTTTATTAACACCTATAGTTTTAATGTGAAAACCCTTTTATTTCAGTGGTTTGACTAATGATTCATTAATGCTTTTACATCCAGAAGTGTGAGTTTTAAAGTCCAAAGAGTGCGATTTATTATGCAGACTAAAAGAAATAAGTTTACAGGAAATCTTTAGCGTGGTACATGTTCAATCATCAAACATGGATCTTTATAAGGCAGTCAGGTAGAATCGTCAGAAGTAAATCTTCATAAAATGGTATAATTATTAATTATAAGAATCGTCAATGTAATATTTTTTATAATTTGCAATAAAATAATAGATCAGTGTTAAAAAGAAATACTACTAATCTAATATCAAAATAACAATAATATTAATAATCCATTAAATATACCATAACTGATATGTAATATTATGATATATCACACTATATGCTGAAACTATATGGATATGTTATATATTATTATGATGTAAGACACTATATCCTTGGACTATGTGATATATATATATGCTAAATAATATAGTAATTTAGAGATGTGTTTAAAAAGAGTAAACAAGACTTTTTAGTTATTGATGTTATTTGTGATTTTTATTCAATTCATATTTATGATTTTAACAACATTACAAACTTCTTATTAATAGGGGTTAAGAAGAAATTAAAATAATGGTATATAAAAGACGTGACAAATCTCTTTAAGATGATACTTAATGTGATTATTAATATTTTACAATATGACTCATGGACATTTATAAACATAAATGATGAATGATCACATTTTTTCTAACACTCTATTTTAAGTATTCATCATTATTTGATTTGTCGTGTGCTGCCTCATTAAAAATAGGATTTTCTTGTTAAGTTGAGATTATATTTGTAGAAAGAGAGAAAAGAGAGATAGGAAGAGAAAATAGGAAAGAGAAAGTATTTTTGGTTCGATATTTAATTTGGGGGTTTTTGTTTGGTTATGGGGCATAATTTCCCTTAAAAATATTTCATGAAAAAAAAAATTCAATGGAATAAAAAAAATCATGACAAAGGGAAAAAAAATACAGCAACACAAGCTTTCCTGAAAATAAATGGCATCTTTCTTTTCAAAAAGCTTGTAGATGACGTGTTCAAATATTTTGAACATGTTTTCAAAATGTTTAAGTAAGAAGCGCTTTCATGAAGAGATATGCGGCATTGTTACTTGAGCGGATGTACTGAATATTAACTTCTTGATTTTTCTAAAGTTATTTAGGCTAAGAGAAAAATATCAGGGAGATATGCTTTATCCCATCACTTTTGATGTAACCTTCCTTAGTTGAGCAATACAAGCTGAGTTATCTCCAAATATTTTTGTAGGTTCTTTTCTGGTGTGCAGCCTACTAACTTCTTGTATATGATGTATATCGATCTAAGTCATACATATTCTCTACATGCCTCATGAAGTGCTATTGACTTCTGAATAATTTGAAGAAGTAGCAACTAAAGTATGTTTCTGAGAATGCCATGAGATCACAGTACCTCTCATTGTGAAAACGTATCCAGTTTGCAATCGAGCTTTATGTGGATCCGATAAATAGCCTACATCTTCAAAACCAACTAAACCAAAAACATAATTTCTAGGGTAGAGTAATCCCAAATCTATCGTACCTTGGAGATAACTAAAAAAATTGTTTTATTCTAGTCCAATGTCTCCTTGTAGGAGATGAATTTTATCTTAGAAGAAGATTAACATAAAATATTATATCGAGTACAATTGGCAAGATACATAAGCGCACATGTAGTACTCATATAAAGTACTTCAAGACATAATATATTTTTGTTATGTTCACAAGATTGAAATGGATCCTTATCAGTATTGAATGATCTATTGATCATTGGAGTACTTAAATGATTCACTATATTCATACTTAAGCGTTTTTATACCTTCTTAGTGTAATTTGATTGATGTATAAATATTTCATCATTAAAATTTTATATTTGGAGCCCTAGATAATATTTTTTTTTTCAAGATCTTTATTTTCATTTCAAATTCTTCTTTCATATGAGATCTTACATCATTAATTTTCTTTTGAATTCCAATTATGTTTTGATCATCAATATAAACATCTATGATCACAAACCCTAAAGAGTTTTTCTTAATAAATACGCAAGGGCATATTGCATTGTTGAATATCCGATCTTCGATAGATATTCACTTAATCGATTATACCACTTGCGTCCGAATTATTTTAATCCATATAGTGATCGCTGTAATTTGAGTGATCATATATCTTTGGATCTTTCTGGGATTTTTGATTTTTTATGAAACTTGAATCCTTCTGGAATTTTCATATATATATGAATATTTACAAAATAACTAAATCAAAATTTTTGGTTAATGTTACATTTGCTTTGTTTATAAGTTTTTAGTTGTTTTGTCAACTATACGTATTTATGTAATAGCAAATTTTTAAATAATTTAGGCTGTTATATATCTTAGTAAACATGTGATTTTTTGTATAAGAATTTAGATCGGTACTTTTTAGATTTGTTATGTGGCATATATTCTTTCGAACTGAAATACAATTAATTTTTGGTTCTATTTAGACTAAAGTTGGATCGTTTCTTTGCCTTATATTTGTAAATCTATTTTTTAAAAAAGTTATTGATATATGTTGTTTTGAAAAAAAAAATTGAAACTCTAACTATAGATTGGTTTGGAATGATTTTTACGTTTTTTTAAAAGATATTTAAAACGTTTTTAACGTTTCCTTATACCCCTCGTTTAGTTATTATCATACTAGTTTAGATTTATTGGAAATCTTGATCATTTTAACGTTTTTATTTGAAGTCATAATATTTAAAATTATTTTAAAGTTATTTAAAAACTTTCTTTTTTTGGAATTAACGTTTTTATATTTTATATTTCAAAATTATTTACTTTTTAATATGATTTTAAAAATACTTTCCTTTTTATAATTGTTCGTTTATATATATATATATACAAAAAATAGTTTATGTTATAAATTATTTCCTTTTTTAATGTAATTTTGAAAAACAAATCATTACAAAAAATTGAAGTAAATATATTTAGTAATACTAATTATTTAAAACATTTTTAGAAATTAATTATTTAGTAATGGTATTCAACGTTTTTTAGATATTTAAAACGTCTTTAACATTTCCATATACCTATGGTTTAGTCATTATCATCCCAATTTGGATTTGTTGGAAATCTTGATCTTTTTAACGTTTTTATTTGAAATTATAATATTTAGAATTATTTTAAACTAATTTTTATAATAATTTAAAAATACTTTCCTTTTTCGGAATTAACGTTCAAAATATTGTTATATTTCAAAGTTATGTTCTTTTTAATATGATTTTTAATATAGTTTCCTTTTAATATATATATACACAAATTATTTTACGTTTTAAAGTATTTCCTTTTTGTAATGTGATTTTGAAAAATAAATCATTAAACAAAAAAATTGAATTAAATATTTTTATTGATGGAAATTATTTTATAATTATTTCCTTTTTAATATGATTTTTAAAAGACTATCCTTTTTTGAAATTAACATTTTTATATCTAATAATATTATTTTTCTATTTCAAAGTTATTTTCCTTTTTTAATGTGATTTTTAAAAAGCTTCATTTTGTATTTTTTTATATCTATATATTTTCAAAGTTATTTCCTTTCATTAATGTGATTTTGAAAAAGAAAAAAAATTCACTAAATAGAAAATAAATTAAAAGTTTTAGTAATGGCAATCAAAAATAATAATTGGAATTCATTAAGGGTATCTCTGTAATCAACTGTGAGAGAATTAACGTGAATGCGATACATAGAAAGCTGACTTCTTAAATATTATTATAAAGATATTTGTCATAATCTTTATCCAGTGATCCGTATAGGTATGCAGTTACAACATTCATAAGGTGCATTTCTAGATTTTTTTTGATGCTGTTATACTCATTAAGTACCTAAATGTGATTTCATCCATAATTGGGAACTATGTTTCATCATAATCAGCTTCCGGTCTTTAAGAAAACCTTGTGTCATAAGTTGAACTTTATAGCTTCACTTCACTTTTTTCATTTTTTCGTACCAAAACTTATTGGTATTCAACTGGTATTATATCTTTAGGTGTAATGATAACTTTTCCACACACATTTCTCTTATTGAGAGAAAATAATTTATCTTCTATGGCCATTTGCCATTTTTAACAATATATCACACTTTTTTTTTATACTCTGATATGGATCTTGAGTCTCTATCAACCTTTTCATAATCAATTTATTTTGATACAAAAATATTAATTCATCTTTTTAGTTTTATTTCTAACCCAAATATTTCTATCCAAAACATAATTTATGGAAATCTCACACTTTTATGTATAATGTTCATTACTTAGATCTTGTTTTTCATCAGACTCCTTTTGAATTTCATCATGAATGCTTTCTCGGCACTTCTCATAATGTGGTTCTTCTTGAATCATTTCATTTCTTTCTCCCAAATTATTTTTCTTCTGGAGATTTTTATCTTTAGAGTCCGTTGATCTATTTTTTTAATTGAACATTGGGTTTAATTGTTTTGTTCTTATCAACTTATTCTTTTGGAATTTCAATTCATTATGGAGCATTTGCAGCGGGTCACCTTTTTGTATCTGTAAATACATTTGATAACTGATTTTCTATTTTTGAAAATGAATAATTTTCTAAACTTATAATCCGTGTTGATTCGTAGACGGATCAAGATGTACTAAAGCTGGTGAAAACGATGTAACATCTTGTGAAAGTTCGGGAAGTGAATTCACCAGCATTATCAAGTTGTACTTTCTTTATGGCATAATCAGGGAACTGTTTTTTCAACTTGATTATATGGGTTATGAATTTAGTGAAAGCCATATTTCTTATGGTCAAAAGATACACATGTAACCATATACTTGATGCATATATTAATACCATGAAATATCAAAATAGCTAACATGGAGAATGTATAGGTCCATATTTTAGCTATTCATGATTCGTATTATGTATCTCCTTGACAACATGCATCACACGAAAACTCTCCCGCTTGAAAAATAGTATCGCTTTTCAAAGGCTGACCGTTAGAATTTTGCATAGTTTTTCTCATCGTGACTAATTCAGGATGATCAACTCTTTCATGCCAGATTTTTAATGTATTATCAAATTCTAATTCATTGTAACATATGATTTAATCATATTTCTTTTTGTGTAATATAATCCGGATTATAACATTGGTAATTCTTCCAAATGATGTTTTTTCTGTTGTAATGCAAATGTATTCATTGTCATTTTTATTCATAGTTTTAATATGATATCCATTTGAAAAAATATCTTTAAAGTTTAACAAATTTCTGTAAGACTTTTGGGAAATATAGATAATTATTTATTTTAAATTTTGTCTCATTTGGTATTATAAAATTAACTTTTCCGGAATCAACTATAATCTTTGTATTATCGGATATACTATTTATAATGCTGGCGGAGTCCTTGATTTCAAAATAGAAAAAATATCGTCTTTCGTTAAGTTTAATGTGCGATGTAACTAGATATAAATCTCTGTCATGAATTTCGATTTATGATATTTTATGTATCATGATGATTAATATATGCATTAATCTAATAAAAACTTTTATCAATCGACACCTATATATATGTACTACTAATCTATGAAATGTATAATAAATTATATTTAATAGTTTTAATCAAAAGATAAATTTTATAACTATTTATTTAGTCTCATATAAAACATCATGATGATGATCGCTGATATCTGATTCGATGGTGCTATGAGAAAGAAAAAAACATATTAAAAGCAAAGTGATTATTTGCTTTTTATTATTTTAGAAATAAAAATCATCGTTTTCGCTCTTCTTCTTGCACTTCTTGGGACATTTTTTCATGCATAACTGAGCCTTTTCTAAGTCTTCTGTTTGTCATTGCAATTTTCCAAAAGGAAAAAAAAATAGAGAGACAACAGAAAATAACTTTAGTTAGACCCAAAACTTTATAGTAAATAAAATAAATAAAAATAAATATGAGAACATTTGAATAAATGCTTTAATTTGAGATTATATTTTGAAAAATACACCATCTTTTTATATTTTTGAAAACTACACTTTTTCATTAGTAAAATGACTAAATTAACCTAATTAACATTTTTAATAAATTGAATATTTAAATTTATTCTTATAAAAATAAACATATAAATGAATAATATATACTTAATATTTATATATTTTATTTAAAATTTTGAAATATCTGAATTTAGTTAGAATTTGATATATTAAAATTTTTACTTTTGGATTTTCAATTTCTGATTTTTT